>JANITW010000235.1:51916558-51931105 GCA_027564335.1 Erythroxylum williamsii
ATCACAATTCAACCCCCCCTTATTGTGTATCTTGATCATATTATTGCTCAATATATTAACGTGTGATTTACTTCATTAACTTATGAGAAGGCGCCTTTAAGCCAGTCACTCCCAGACTAATTCCCGCTCGCACCGGATCAGCCCGTAAGGGGTAAAGTACTAGCCAAACAGATTTTTCCATTCCCAAGACTTGAACTCAAGAGTGCTAAACCACTCACACCAACCTATTAAATAGCCTTCCATGATGTTTTGTTCTTTAAGAAAACGTTTCGCTTTTTATTTTGCGACGTTTTATTAATAAAATATTATAAATTTGCGATATTTTTATAAAATGTTGGAAAAAATTAGAATATTTTGTGATATTTTTTAAACATCACAAAAGTTTAAATATTTCGTGATGTTTTATAAAAAAATGTTGTGAATAATATATTATTTTTGTAGTGACTCTAATATATTTCTTTTTTTTTTCTTTTTTTAGGATAGTGATGATTTGGAGTGGACAAAGAGATGCTTAGTGAAGAATTTTGGATCACCTATACATATTGGTTTTGTTTAATATTTAAATTAATTCACTTATATTCAACATGAAATAGAGGGCAATATTATAGATTTTAGCGATTAAATTTTTACTTTTGTATTTTGAATATGTTAAAAGATTGGATTTTACAAGTTTTTATGAACTATATATTATATATAAATGTCGTTTTTTGTTTTTTACCTTTGATAGTATAAACACAAGTAACACATACATTAATATCTATATTTTTTTTAATGTATCTATAGATGTTGCATACATAATGATAAAGGCTTGACTTTACATTAAATAATATTGGTATTGAAACAACAAATTGTTGCTGTTACTAGTACAAATTATTGCCTAAAACAATTCACTTTGTTTCTTTATAAAGACTTAAAAGTGTTGCAATACCTGTTTAATATTGTTCCTATAGTTTCAATCTATTATGTTGTTGTAGTCAAAACTTAAAGGAACATTTTTATTTTGTTGATTAATCAAAAAATTTTGTTGCCTTATATTTATTACAGTATTACTTCTTGTAACGATACAAATTCTATTGCCTTGAACAAAAGGCAACGACAATTTTGCTTGTAGCAACACTTTTATCTATTGCCTAAAGTACTATTTGTTGTAGTGACATTTGAGAAAAACCTAAGTGTTGCTATTTGAAAGAAAAAGGCTTACATTTCTTTTATTTTTTTGATTCCAATCGCCACGTAAGATAGATGTGGCAAGGGGCCATAAAAATAATAAAAAATATAACGTGTACTTTTTATAATATGAGGTTGACGAAAATGTTAAGATGGGTTTTTAAAAACATTTGTGAAATTTTAGGGGTTCTCTTTGATCGTTTGTGATGTGAAATGTTAAGAGTTTTTTTTTAATGTGCTAAAATATTTGAGTTTAAATTAAACTTTAGTGAAAATATTGGCGTCCACTTTGACCCTTTTTCCAATAGTAAAATATTAAACAATTTAAGTGAGTTAAGATTTGTTTGAAAACTGAATGTATGTTTTGATTAAGATGAATTTAATCTTGAATCACTTGGAGTTGCCTAAAGACAATTATGGTGAAATAAAGACAAAATCGTCAAATTTTTTATGTTATACAAATGTTATCTTGCCGTTGAAATTATTTTTCTCTTTATATTCTAACATTAAATGGTTTTAAGTTAATTAGTATAGAGATCTTCATTGGCACTATAAACATCCATGTAATGTATTATTTTATACAAGAGAGGAAAGAGTTACAGTTCTATTATAAGAATAATCTTATCTCGTGATTTGTGTGTGTGTCTAAACATTTGCAATAATCTTTTGTTTTGTTTTGTTTTTTTGCAATAGGAGTCATGGGGTTAGATCTTCACATGGCTAAACTGAAGTTGAGAAATAGAGACAAGGAGCTTCTAATTAAATATAGGAATTAACAATGAGAAACTTATACAGTAGGACTACCCAGAAATCATTCGATTTTAAAAACTTAAGTTGTAATATATTCACTAATGAATCACGCAAAGTGCTAGTTGTATGTTGAAGTGGAATTTCTTGTTGACTATAATCTCTTACTGCGCATGATGGGAAAAAAGGGAAGAGATTAGTTGAATGTCGAAGTGGAATTGCTTGTAATTGCCCAGGTTACCTCAAACACATTGCGTTTGGAACTTGCAGTTTTCAATATCCAATTATCTTACTTGTATCTCTGGGGTCTTAACGAATGATATACATTATAAGCAGAATAAGCTGGTGCAATCCCATACAGAAATGCACACACAATGAAGTGCACATCATTTTCTTCTCTACACTTTTGGTTGATGCTTCAGCCAATTTCTTAAAGGAAGCCCTCGTCAGGTTATGCTCTTAAAACACTTTGTAGAGTTCAATGTTGGGAAGTGTTGTCGAGCCAGCACGGAGCGTCAACACCTCCAAGGCTCCAAGACTATAAATTTTTTTTGTTAATTATAGTCTGATTATACTTACGAATTTGGTGCATGAGCTCAGATTTGTTTTCCATTTAATACGCAATTTTTCAGTTGAAGAAGTGAGTGCTGATCTGTACTTTGCTTTGCCATCATTTCACGGGTCCAGTTTGAAAATGAATTCAGCACTTAATTGCCAAAACCGATCCCAATATAAGGTTGCAAATCTCTCTACATCCTTGATTGTCACCAATGTTATGTTGATGTTTAAACTGAGAGTGGTAGCTTAAGTTAGGGAAGTCTCCATCTTGAAGATTAAGATCTGAATCCTGGCTAGATCACGTTGTTACAAGAAATTATGGAAAATCGCGTTCTTGTCTACAAGTGGCCTTGCTTTCATTTAATCAATTTCCAAATTTACAGAGGCAAAATGAGCTACTCAGTAGACTTGTGCTTACCATCCATCACTAATTTTAATAAGACATTGGGTCAAACACATTCAATCATGGCTGTGATAAGTGAGATTGCTTCACCGCTTGCCATTTCGAAGACATTATATAATCAAGATGATGGCTACATCAAAACAAAGGTTAATTTCTTAGCCGAACTCGGACACGAACGAACATAGTGGAAAATCTTTCTTCATTTTGACTCATTTCCTTGTATCTCAATGTGCTTTAGCAAAGAAGGGAATGATCACTACAACAAAAACAACATTGGCTACGAAAAAATTTGTCACTAAATGGTTTAAAATCGTCGCTAATAATTATTAGTGATGATTTATATTCATCGCTAAAAATGTCATCAAATTTCCGTAGCTGAAAACTATATGCGACTTTTTCACTAATCGTCGCTAATAGTTTTTGCCTACACTATGTAGCTAAATATTTTTAACTATGTTTTATAAAATATAGTCACATTCTCACCATACATTTTAACAAAATGTTATATCATATTAATTATAATTATCTGTGACATTTTTAATCCATATTATTGTACATAATATTTAGATTTTTGTGTTAATTTATTATATAAAAATAATTGATAATTTGAAGCATTATATGTAAAAATAAATATCATTAAATTATGCCAATAGAAAGAATATTCTTCGTATACAAGATTTTAATTACAACTTTAACAATCCTTATAAACATAATAATAAATACAGAAACCAACCTACAAATTATAAATACTAAGATTACAAAAAAATTACAACATAACTAGAATGACTCTAGGTTTGTTCATGTCAATGAGAGCAACTTCATATATCTGTCATCATATACGATACATTAGCCATGAGAATAATGAAAGTAACTTCAAAATCGATAGAGTGCCTAAAATTATGCATAATTAAGCTAATTTGTTTTCAATTAGGAAAGAAAAGAGGGCAATGAAATGGGAAAATAATCTAGCAAAATATTCATTGAAAACTATTAAGTACTTTCCAAAGTACAACTTCTTTATCATGTAAGCACTCAATAATCCAACCTGAGAGTAAAACAAAAAGCAAGTGTTGTAACATATATGCATTAGGTGCATCTGTAGCTTGAGTAAGGTTAAGAATACTTTAAACAATAAGAATAAAGCTTGATGAAGAAAGACAAATATGACAATTTAAAAGCACTTCATCTCTAGAGCTCTAGGACTACAATCACTACTATAAATTTCAAGTTGCAAGTGAATCTAAATTTTTTAGGCTGTTGGAATTTTAACATAGCATCTACAACAAGTTAAATGTCATTGTTCTTGTTCATAGGTGTTCATTATTCATAGGTGTTCATTTACTTGACTATCTCCTAAAATATATTACCCATTTCTATCAAGTTTACCAGTACTAAAGTTTGCAACCAATCAGTTACAAGCATGCCATAACATATAAGATTACTCCAACAGTGTAAGCTACATGTAATAATTAATCCAATAGCCAAATACGAGATTATAGGAGTTAAATTATACAAAATACAAACTGAACGATACTTGGAATCATCAAGCTTAGTAAAACATATTAAAATGAAAAATGAATCACAACTTAACATCATAGATAGAAACCCACATCTAATAGCTGCCAAACATTATCCACATCAATAATACATACACCTTTGCATTTAATTTTACACACTCTCCTCCCTTTCTGATGAGCATGAATATTATCCAACATGTTATGAGTGAAACCATCTCTACCTGTAAAATGAATGAAGACATAAAATTTTAGTGAGATTCACCATCACAAAACAAGACACCATAGCATAATTATAGTTGGATGCAAAAGATTGCCTAAAGGTGAAAATTGAACAAACTCAACATTCCAAGCTTCCCCAGTTAGAAACAACCAAAGGTAAATGAGATGAAAAATTTATAGGAAGCAAGAATCAATGAAGTGAACAATAGTTACCTTTTGATCTAAATTGAGCCACTCGTTAGTAGAATCATCTGTTACGGTACCTTTAATAACCACATTCATGGTTTATCCAGTCCTTCCTATTGCCTTTGACTCCTCTGGATATGAAACTTAAGAAAATGTCAAACCATAATCATCTAATTCATATGATATAAAAGGAAGACCAATTATACAATATTGTTATATCTAATTTGTTCATAACTAATGCTTGGTGAACCCAAATGTTGTTCCAAAACTATCAATCTTTGTATTCAATAGGCTTGCATATGAACATTCACAAAAAATTTTGATATGTTCTTTTGTTATTGGAGCACAAGATTTATCCTTAATTACAAATTCGATTACAACATCTAAACTAAAAATTCACGTTTAATAGCTTTAAAATTTTGACATATAAGTGAGAGAGCCTAAAAATTTTAGCCACCACTTTAACAATGATCCTTTACAAATAGCTACATGATCTATGAAAAGGATCTTGAAACAAACTTTTTCATTTCCATTAACAAGTGTTATTGTTTCAAAGTTGGACACCTATATAGGCATGAAATTATTTCCAATTAAGTACAAACCAAAAATCACTAGGATAATGTTTGCACCAACCTAGAAAAGGTGAAATGAAAAAAAAAGGAATCACTTAAACCACAGCACATTACCATATCTCAACTGTTGAATCTTTGTTAAACACCCTGCATATAGGAAACTTCTGTCCAATAATCATAGAACAAAAAATTGCTCTTTGATCTATGGTACATTATGTGAAAAATAAGGTCTCATTCATCCAATAATCATGAGTATTAGTATTAAGAAGTATAATTGTGAACAAAAAACATATGAAGAGCATACAGAATCCACCAAAAACTATTGAAGTTTAGCAGTGGCGATAATATCAAAATATTTTGACGCTCTTTTCAAAATTAAATCTCTCATACATCTACCCGCTAAGTAGATCTTCTTTCTTACACATTTCCTTAACTGAGTAGATTTCTTACACAATGAAAAGACAACCTAAATTGTAATTTTAAATAGATCTTCTTGGTTGTTCAACTCAATTCCTGAAAATGAGAACCTCAATTTCTTGTTCCATACGACCTAGATAAAATAGAAAAGAGTAAGGTCATCTAGGCACTAAAATGGAAATACCTAAACAACTAGTGAAAAGCTAAAAGTGGGTACCAATAAAAAAAGAAATTTGAAGCAATAGTCACCATCTTTCTTTTTATCCAAACAACTAATTGATTGTCACTACCTGGGAAGGAATTGAAAAAGAACCCACCAAATTAATAGAGAGAAGAAATGACAAGAATGAGTAAAAATGAATCATTTTTGTTAAATTACCTAAACTATACGGTAAATGGGTACCATAAAATGTAGTGAAGATGATGTATTGGAGAGAGGTTGGAACACAAGGATAAGGCTGGAAGGCGATGACTGGAACATAAAGAGGAGATTGGAAATATAAGGAGGAGTTAGAAATGGAAGAAGGACGTTGGAGGAAGCTCGAAATGTGAGAGAGGAGGATGGTGGGGAATGCTGGAAACGTGAGAGGGTAAGACGCTGGAGGAGGCCAGAAATGTGAGAGAGGAGGACTATGGAGTAGGAGGCTTCAAAGGTGTGAGAGAGGAGGATGCTAGGAGACAGATATTAGATTTCATAAATAATCAATCTTCATTTTCTTTCCTAAACACTGGAAGTCGCTATGTTTTCATATATTGTCGTTAACCTTTATTGCCCTTAATTGATCATTTTAATTTTCTTTCTAGAAATCATTGCCAACGGCCAAATATTTGGTGACATTTATCTAAATTTGTCACCAAATTCATTTCTTTATTTGACTTTTAGCGACCATTTTTTAAATTGTTGTCAAAAATTAATTTTTAGTGACTATTTTTCTAAAATCGTAGCTAAATGCCAATATTTGGTGACGATTTTTAAGATCATAAGGAAAAGTAAACTTTTTAGCTACTATTTCCAAAACATTGCTAAAAGTTAACCTTTTGGCAACAATTTTAAAAATCCTAGCTAAAAATCAATCCTTAGCTACAATTATAAAATCATAGCAAAAAAAAAGTAGCCTTTTCCCTACTTTGCTGTAGTGGTTTAAATAGCCAAAAACTTGGCAAGTGCCTTGTGCTATATTATCATGATATCTTATTTGATGGTACTGATCTAGCCAACACAACATCGACTGCCACCTCAAATAGTACTAAGCTAGGTGACTTCAGGTTTAGGATGTTAGTAGTTTCCGACGATCCAATGACAAAGGATAATCATCTTCTGTCCCTTTCAGTTTCTAAGGCACAGGGTTTTATTTCTTCCACATGAAATCCACTTACAACGCCTGGTTCACTTATACTTTGGTCTTTAACTCAATTGAGTACAAAGGTACATTAAATTTTATACGAGCAGACATAATGATGGAGAAGTCTGGGGACCTCTCTATAGTTGGAGGAACATGAGACTTCTTTATGGCCAGAGGAATTGCACCATTTGGGATTGATACTTTTCAGGGTACTAAATGTCCTTTTTTAATAAATAAAAACTTATAAATATATTATGAACAAAATTATTAAGTTACAAAGGGATCGAAAATTGGAGTAAGCTCCTCTCCAAACTCTCAACAATTACTCTCCATTTTTGATAATTCAAATTACTGAAACATTATTAGAAAGAAATTACATTTAGCGTGAAACCAAAGTTTCTAAATTCTCCATGAAGTCAACAGTGCGCTGATGCATTTTCTTACGAATTGATTGATTATAAACTACTCCCTTATGCTTGCTATTGTTAAGACTATCAGTGTGCTGAAGTTACTTTTCTTGCATGTGAATTTTCTTAAGTTGCTTTCTTTCTATACCTCTTAAAAATAGCTAGTCAATGCCATTGAGTAGGCATTTTTGTCATCCTTGGATACTAATTTCACTTATAGATGTTTAACCATTTGATCCATTATAATTGCTTATTTATTAGAATTCTTCATATCCTCTTTAACTTTAAGATTCTATTGCTACAATTTATAGCATCCAATCCTAATCCACCCTCTTCTTTTGTTTTGCATATATATTTCTAGCTTACTTTTTCAACTCCTCCTCCTCCTCCAATTATTCCCCACAAGAATTACTTTTTCATTGCTTCGATAGTCTTATAAGACCTTTTGAAAAGAAAATTTAGGAGAACCAGTTTATATGCATTGAAGAGAAAATAGCTTTTAGTATTTGTAACATACCTCCATTTGTTAGTGCTCGATTCATCCATGCTCCTAGTATTTTATGAATTTTTTCAATCAGTGGGAAAATTCCCTATATTTGAATCTTCTAGTGGAGATTAGCAGTCTCAAATATAATAGAAGGGGAGGGTTCTTGGTCGTTCTAGTAATTTAAGCTGTATTATTAGGGAGTTGTGAAGCACTTTTCGGCAGAAAATAGCTCTTATGTGGATTTACCCCAAATCTTGATAGCTCCTTAAATTTTTGTATGGTATTCATCAGTAAGGAGATAAAATTCTTTTCTATTTTACTTAGCAAAATGAGGGCATTTGAAAAATATAAACTAGTTAGAGAAACTAGCTTGCATTTATAGTAGTACTATAAGAGAGTGACATTTAAGACATTATGCTTTAGCAAAAGAGTGAAGACTTCTATGCAGATGATGAATATGTATGGTGAATGGGGTCCCTTTACCCAAGATCTTTAGAACCCCTTAAAAATTTCTATTGGAGTTCCATTTATTAGAATACCAAAAAAGGGAAAGGTAATGCATGCTCTAATCCAATTTATAAACTTTTGTGGGAACTCTAATACTAGTTCACACTATCAAATGCTTTGTGAAGATCCACCTTTATAGAACAATTTTGTGGAGATTTTATATTTGCATATCGCTTCATAAACTCCTGCACTATTAAAATATTGTCTCTAATTTGTCTATTGCTCATAAAAGCACATTGGTTCCTATTGGTTATGAAGTTAAATATTGTTTTCATTCTATTAGACAAAAACTTTGTTATGATCTTATAAAGGAAGTTAGTGCAAGTTATTGATCTGAAATCACCAAAGGAAGATGTATTAGAAGATTTAGGAGCTAAACATAAATATGTTTTATTGATTTCTTTTAGTAGAAATCCATTATTAAAGAATTAATGCACTACTTTCTTAACAAATCTTCCTGTCTTTGACCAAGTTTTGTGGTAGAAATTATGATTAAGTTTATCTGGTCTAGGAGGTTTCATTTCATTCATTTTGAAAACTATAATTTCAATTTCCCTGACTTCTATTGTTCTGATTAAATTTGTAACTTCTTCTTTAGAGATTCTAATAGTAATAAACTACCTTATAGATTCTGTAGTGGAACTTGAAGGCCCCTCAATAACCAAAAGGCCTTTAAAGGATTTCACTACTTCCCTTATAACATCCACTTGTTTCAAAACAGTCCACCATTGCCATTAGTTATAAAGCATATCCTGTTATAATTTCTTCTAGTTGTGAGAGCATTGAAGAAAAAATTTGAGTAATTGTCACCTTCCTTTATTCAGTTAACTCTAACTCTTTTTTACATTAGATAATTGTGATTATCTAGTACTTGCATGTAATTTTTAAGAGCTTTCTTCTCCTCATTCAACAAATACTAATCTTCATGGCTATTTGCTATTCAATTTTGTATAGAGGAGAGTTTTCCACTAGCTTTTCAATCTCCATTATGGTATTCTTACTTCTTTTGGCATTCAAAAGGTTTAATTCTTATTTGATTGCCTTTAGTTTCTGTATACATACATATTGTTTTGCTCCATTGACTATTTCTTCTAAGCTTCTGTTTATAAATTCCTAAAACCCTTCAACATTGAAAAGAAAGTTATTGAATCTTAAATCAAATTTAACTAACCTTTGTTAATAAATTTTCTACTGTTATAGGAGTATGATCCAAGAGGTTTGGATCCATGAAAAGGGCTTTGCTTACAGTGATAAGAGTTAGCTAGTCCATTTTCGTAATGCCCTTGTCTAGTTTCTTTCTTATAAACCATTTGGAGGATTGCTTGTTGCTCTATGTAAAAATGTGTACCTCAAACTTGAAGTTAGTTAATTCCACTTCCCTAATGCAATCAAAGAGATCCTAGATGTAATTAAGCAGATTACAATTTCTGTTAGCTTCTGATTTGTAGAATGTGGTGTTAAAGTCTCCGCAAACTAGTCAAGGTCCTAAGCAATTTCCTTTTACCTTTTTTAAAGTGCTTAAAATGTCAATTCTTTAAAAAGCAGTGTTAAATCCATATACAAAAGTTGTAAACACTGAAGAGTTCTCCATCTTGAAACCACTTTGGAGTGTATGCGACAGGCCCCTATCTTGCAATGATTAAACAACCTACCTGACACTCCATGATAACCCTCCAGTTGATATCAAAATTGGCTGAAATGTTCCTATGATGCTAAGCCTATTGCTGCACTTCTTAAGAAAAAGTTTCAACTCAACAAAAAGAAATGTAAATAATGGATTTTTGTTTTTCAGTTTATTAAAAATGTCGGCAACATAACAATTGTATTTTGGCATCCCAAAAATTTCAATGTCTTTATAAAAGTTCAAAACACTTCTATTATCACACCAATTTCTCAACCGCAAATTATGGACTTTAAATCCACTCACACGCAACCTTAGATAGTTACATTAATAAACTTTGAAAAGATAAAACAAAATCATGCATTTCATTTAAAAGCCTTTATACACATCCATTCTTTACACAAATGTACATTTGAAAACATGTTCAAGGATATGCAATAGTTTAGAAAAATATATGTACAAGGAAAAAATGCCTACACAATAACACGTGACGAAGTTGACTACTCTCGAAGTTGAGTCCCTGCTATTGAAGCCCTTGATCATGCACATAGGAGGTTTTATTTAAAAACAAAAAGTAGAGTGTGAGTTAAACAAGCTCAGTGAGTGTATATAGAATTCTTTGCAAATCATTTGTAATCATTGGCACCTCCATAAAATAAATTCACTTCATCTAGTATAAGACAATACTAATATAAAACATATAACCCTTTTAAAACTAAATTTCTCAATTTTACTTTTAAAGCAAATAATGGTGGCATTATTTATTTTCATGAACTTCTTATATGATACAGCCGACCATAAAGTTTTCTACAGTATGGTACCCATAGGCATAATGTCACAAAGCAGGTTCTGCATCGCTTACCCATTACTGGTTAACCACTAGTTATAGAGCTAGTTTTACATTAGTTACTTGCAATAGGTTAACCACTATAGATTGGTAGTTACGGAGGTAGTTCTGCATTGCTTACCCATACAATTTTGGCTCGCACTTTATATACTTTGTACGTGTAGAGGGTGACTCATTGGACTGGACTATTGATAGATATAATACCACCCATTGTTAGTAACTGACCCCCCCTCGAGACACTGCCATGCACGTTTGGAATACTCTAACTAGTATAATATCATGTAATGAGCCTAAGATTAAAATAAAATCAATTTTGTAAATAGTTTAACTTGTGGCATAAAGCTTAAACCATTTTGTAAATTAATTTATACAATTTCGAAATCAAAAATAAATAGGAGATGTTTGGAGTCCTACCACAATCGTGAAATTGCCTTTGGCCCATGTACGATCAAAATTTTCAACTTCTTTCAATTCATAATCAAACAATTGAATGCATAATTTTAAATCACATGCCATCAATTCTTTTGCAAAGAATTTATTCAAATGAAACAATTAAAATACACTCATTGTTTTGCAGTCTTAGTGTTAAGCATACTCATGGTGCCTTTCCTTTATCTATACTAAACACATTTTTCTTAGTCATTTATTTCCAAATTTGGAAATAAGCCATTAAAACTAAAATTCGGTTTAACAAAATTCAAGATTAGTATTTAATCGCATAATATGTATGCTAATCATATTTCTGCTTATTTCTGTAAGCTAATCTATTGGTCTTCGTTTCCAAACATAACTTCAAAATTCACTTAAACATCGTATTTGACCCATGCTAACTTACTAATTTCTTCAAAACACAATCTCACCCAATTTAATTCACCATATCATAATCATGCATAATGAGTTATGGTTACGACCTATGTATAGAATCCATGCATCCACTTTTTACTTAATTTTCACATATCAAATGTTCAAATTAGGTTTTGAAGTCTTCCAGAAATTTATCCCCTATGTCTCTAGTTTCGATATCATAAAAAATTATGTCATTTAAACTTCTAAATTATGAAACATGTACCAAATATCACAAGCTGCTTCAACACAGGGATAACATCAGGTTACTATAATCAATCTCAATTTTCAATAGCATTCAACTAGAATTAGGTCTATGTTTCTCCTATATATTTTTAGTACTATGTATTAGGTTTCATTCACCTAATTTTGAGGTTTGTAGACTAAGTTATGGCCAAAACACTAGGACTGTTCAAGTAAACCTAGAATCCTAATTTTTTTTTACCAAACATAGTTATGCCACTTTGTTTCAATCTTTTGGACAATTGCAAGCTTTCTTTAAATCATGCTCCAAACCATGGAAAATCAGCTGCACCCTTCTTCTTTGAAGCTTGGCCAAAAGCCACCATTGGCTTTCCTTTTCTTGTTTTGTTTTTCACTCATGGGTAACTCACTTTCACTCTAACGGTTTTGACAAAAAGAATGAAGCAATTATCTTAAGCTTACTCTTTTAACACATGGCACATGTCATCTTCCATCATGAATAATGAACCCACTGCTCAGTATGTAAAAAGGCCAATTTGCCCCTAATCACTATGTAGAAAGACCAAATTATCCCTTAATGAATTTGATTCACCAACTAACCAAATTACATTCAAAAAATATTCCACAATGGGCATATCATCAAATTGATCATGAAATACTCTTATTAGGGTCGATACGTGTTCAATAGATTCTTTAAAAAATATTCAAATGAGCTTAAAAACATCAATATCCATTATTTTTCAAAAAGGACATTTTAAGTTCTAAACTTCCTGAATTCCCGAAATCCATCCAATTGGAATTATTTTTGATTCATTTAAGTACCATTAGACTCTAGTCTTATTATGAATATTTTTAATTCTTTTCAGGGTTGAGTCCCCAAAAATCACTATTCATTCAAAAATACTATTCACCCAACATAAATATTTACCTTCATTGAAAAGAAAGGTTTGGAGTTTTACAGTAAGAATTGCTCATTAGCTTCTAGTTGCTCCACTTTCATTAGGTCATCATTGTTTGATGATAGATATGAAGTTGTATGAGTATTACTAGACAAATATCATACTATTTGTATGTTTCTCACTCTCTCTCTTTATGTTAAATATTATTTGGTCCTTATTTTGTGATTGCACCAAATGCTTCAAATAACTTGATTGAGTAGCTAGCCAACAAGCTGTTTGTTAAATGGGTCTTTAAATTTTTAAATAAGTAGCATGTATATATATATATATACATGAAACCAACTTCCTTTTAATGGTGAAGTTATATTTGGTTTCATGTACTACAGCAATAGCTCGATGCCTCAATTTCTTATTTTGACCATGCTAACTTGCAAAAGAATTTTACTAAATGCAATATGAATCTTATAATTATAATTTCATTATAATTTTATTTGAATGTACAATTATCTTATGGACTTTTTCATATACATCTAAACATGTACAAGATAAAAAATGTCTTTAAATAATTTGTCAATAAACTATAACTAAAGAGATTTATTGTAGGGCATAAAACAACATCAATTTCTTACTCTGGCAGTGCTAACTTGCAAAAGGATTTTACTCAATTCCAGAATTATATCCTCTTGTTGTGGTTACACTTTTGGGGTGTGCGGGTAAAGTATTACATTGGCAATTAAATTTTATAGCTTTTTTCTTTTAATATCTTTTGGAGGAACATTGCATACATACGCTACGAATTCAGAATATCGTCGGGCTTGCTAAGTAATCATCAATTAAGACAATTTTTGTCGAGTTGAACGTAGGCATCTTTTCTTAATTTAGTTGTCCTACTATTTTAGTAACAGACTTAGTACATAGTTATATGGTCCTTATTTTAGTGACATTGATAGCTATAAGACTACTATTGTATAAAATATTCTTATATATCGATAAATAATTTGAAGTCTGTAGAGTTAATTTAAACAATGTTAACTTATCTTTCTTCATAAAATTTATTATCGCATCTAAAACAAAAGTGAAAAAGTATGTGCATATTGAGATAACCATCCAATATACTATATTGATTTTTTTAGTATAAAAATAAAAATAATAAAGTGAGAACACAAAAATTTATATGATTTAAATAAAAACATAGTACAATAATTGTATATATAAATTATACTATTTGTTAGGCCCCAAATTTTTTTTTAATGATATGATTAAGCATAAATTGTGATAATTAGGTGGTTATGCTTTAATTTGAGTTAATTGAGAGCATTATGGATAATGACGGTTTAATTGTGGTTAAATGAGAATTAGAGGATTAAGTTATGTAAGGGCATTTTGGGAAGGTTACTTAAGATTGGATTGGATTTAGGCTTATTAAGAGGGGTATAATGGTCATTGTCCTATGCCTTAGGTTAAGAGGAAAGAAGAGAATAGAATAGAAAAGGAAGAAAGAAATAGAAGAGAAAAGAAGAGAAACAACGCCGTCGGTGGTGAAGAAAGAAGAAGAGAAAGGAGTTGCGATTTCAGCTAGTTTCGACGATTTCAAAGCTTCAAT
>JANITW010000235.1:51950702-51961085 GCA_027564335.1 Erythroxylum williamsii
AATTTTCAGAGCCACAGGCTCAACGTAGCAGGGCTTTAAGCCCAATGTTATTCAGAGCCACTGACTCAACATTAATGATCTCAGGCCCACGGTCACAACAACGTAATAAAATGGAAAGTGTCACATGTGCATTGTATATATATATGAATGATAAATTGTGAACTGTGTAAAAGGCGAAATGCCTTATATTGTGAAGTGATGATGCATGCGATATTGTCGAATATGTTATTGTGTGATACTATGTGACATACTGTAAACTATTTTTATATGCATGAGTTGGGTGAACCATTGATGATGGTTTCTCACTGAGTTCGTAAAATCACCCAACATTGCAAATATTTTTCAGGACAGTGATAGTAGACTCCTAGCTCCAGAGTTTGACTTTTTCCTACTGTGTGAACGGCAAGAGAAGCTATGGCACACGGGTCGGTCAGCTAGGATCGATTTTGAGGATGACCTAGTTTAGGTTTTTGTCTCAGTTCCTTTTTGAGAATATATGTATAGACTGCGGAAACTGATAGACTCGTACAGTTTGGTTTTTAAGAAATAAAATGAAAATCTTAACGTTTCAAAATTTAGTGATTTTGATATTTCAGTTTTATTATATGGATGCCATGTGGAATATAGAAATGATCGTTCGTAGTGCACCTTCATCGTAGGACATGTATTGGAATGACCTACGGGCATCCCAGTGCGTACCCTACAGTAAGGGGGCGCTACATTATGTTTGGCCTTGGTTGAGAATATAGAAAGGCAAGCAAGTAGCAAAGAAAGCTTCTTGTATGGGATGGAAAAATAATCGGAGGAAGGAAGGAAACACCTACGGATGAAGGGGGTTTTTAACTCCCAAAATAACTTTTTTTTTACACTTTGAAATTGATTTTCTTATGCATTTAAGGAGAAGAGCCGAGAATGAATGAAGGGAATAAAACAAAACCCTTAAATGAAGAAAGACACTTGTCAATTTATAGAGATAAAGACAAAAACCTCAATTAAGAACATTTAATCAAAGAACCCTAATACCAATTAATCTTTAATCCATCTAATGCTAATGACTCTATAACAATCCCAAATTAATGTATCCAATATTCCAGTGCCATTAGGCAGAAATTTTCAGTACCGAAAATCCCATCAGTCTGCCTCTTGGCAATTTTTCTAGTCCGAAAAATTTCCCGAAAAATTTCAGGACAATTCCTGAAATTCTCTAAAAATATAAAACACACATAAACCATTCCAAATCAATTTTTCAAACACAATTATCACATCAATCACACAAAATTACATTGAGACCCATCTGCTGGGAAATGTCATGAATGCATGTACAATCATGTGCATATGCAAAAATTACCATTCATATAATTATAAACGCTATATAATGCATTTTCATGCCGAGATATATTCACACTTGCCTAACCCGACCCAATTGACCAAATTACCCTTCCCATCGATGATGGGATGTTACAATCACGATCGTGCTTAGGCATAATTGTGCAACTCCCTAATGTCCCCTTTCTATGACGATTGTGCTTATGCACGATATTGCACTACCTTTTATTCAAGCTTCATTCCAGCTTTTCTTAAAACAGATTTTTGGGTCAATTTTCTATGGCCATTTTGGCAAGGAAAATTAAGTATTTAGGCAATACATTCTGCTAACATAATGTTCCCAAATGTCTTAAGTTTCTAATGAACTAAAATTCGTATAATTTGGATCATTATTCCTAGAGTTATAACCAAGATTCTACAAACTATTCTCAAACAGTGACAGAATCCAAAAACTCAATTTTAATCCAAATTTTGAAACTCTTAAAAATAGAATTAAAATTTTATTTCTTCATTAAAAATATATCAATATGCCTCTAGTTTTATATAAACTTAAAATTATCCCATTTGTATGTCTACAGATCAAGATATGGCTAAAATATAGATGCATGTTCAGGGAAAACACTATAGCTAACTTATTCCAACAATTTTTCTTTCACTTTTCTAGACTTTTTTACACTTTATACAAAAATTAAATAACCTCTTTATAGTTTATCAATTATACCTTTATCATGCCAAAATCTTACGTCAATTTCTCATCAATAACCTCTCCTATTCTAGTTCAAAATTATTCAATTGATAGCTTATAAATCCTAGTCTTTCATCGTTCAAAAATCAAACTAGAAACTATTCCATGCATTTCATTCCAATTCAAGCACAATTCTTATATCATTTGACATGCCATAAAACTTAGATTGTTGCTTACCCATTAGGCTAACAATTCAGCTCAAACCTCTAGATTATACTAGCCCTTAAAGCAGGAAAATTCATCACAAATGCAAGGTGAAGATGAGCTAGTTTTCTTGGCAATTAGGTGAAGAATATATGTATGGTTTTGGTGTTGAAACTTAGCTAGGGTTCAAACAAAATTATATAGAAAAAGCTGGAGCAATTTCAGTGAAGGAAACAAGAATTGAAGTAGAAACTTGGGTGCCAGAATTTTCTACATCAATAAGCTAGCTAGGTGTCATTAACTTACAAAGACATATGTCATAAAGTATGCTAGCCAATTGTTCAACAACTATGCTGCCACTAATCCACTTATTATGTTGCCATTTGTCACCCTTTAATCAGTCCACGTGTCTCATTATAACTGGTCCATTTGTCGATTAATTACTAGCCCATTTATTACCAATTTAACTATGCCAAATGTCACTCAATTTTAGGCTTAATCATCCTAATTTTCATATATCAATTTTTCTTACGACTTGGATTTTTTTAAGACCAAATGTACATTTAATCTATTAATCTCTCAATCAATAACATATCACCCAATTTACTAACTGAAATCTAAACATAGCAAAATTCTAGATATACCAAATCACAATTGACATCATGTTCAACTTAACTTCTTTCATACCCCATAATAAGTCAATTAAGTACATAAGCTATATTTGTAATGTGTTCAAATATAAATTCGAGTATGAATGCTAAATTTATGCATATATATGCAATACTTAATATAGGGTCAAACCCTAAGCATGTTCCAGAAAATAAGAGATCACATAGAGATCCTTATTAATTCATCTTTCATAACCTTAGCTTTTGTATGCATTAATAAACCTAAACACCAAAACTAAAAATATCATTCCTTTCAACACCACTTATAAGAGTTCTGGATGCTTTAATAAGGAATTAAAGAATCTAAATGGATCTCTCCTCTTAAAACATTTCAGGTTAAGCTAGATCTCAATTAGTGTATGAATATAGATTAAGGGGTTATTAAAAGAAGCAGTGCTAATAGAGAACTAACTAAGCAACTCATTTTTCACCAAGCTCCTATCTAGCTTTTCCTGAATGAAACAATCACTAGATTGTTTGTTGCTCTAGGTATAATGATGTCACTAGATTGTTTGTTGCTCTAGGTATAATGATGTCTAGTATATGTTACAAATCAATGATCCCTAAAGTGATTGTGAGGTGAAACAATTTATGATACCTATGAGAGTTTCCCCTCCTTTAAGCTTCTAATTGAGATAAGATATAATTGAAGTCCCTAATCAACATCCAACAGGAGCTTACACTAGAGCTAATTCTCTCTATGTCTTGTTGACTCCTATGAAACTCACAATTTGCACCATATATGACATTAATAGCCTTGAGCTTGAGAGAGCACTTCAAATTGAACTTACAGTGAATAAATTGGATTAAATATGATCAATTCCTTAAAAGGAAGAATTTAGGATCAAAAGAAACAATGATCCTATTGTTGATGTGAGTAGAATGATTGATTATGGTGATCCAATCCTTATCCAAAAACCATAGCCCTTTAAGCACATATTTCTATTTTATTTTGTTCTCTATAAGACCAATAAACTCATTTAGCAAATGGGCCACTAGCCTTCTTCCTCTTGGAGTACTTAAGACCAAACTTGCTAGTGCTAGGGTGCATGATTGTAGTCGTTCCTTATTGAGCTTCCAACTCAATATTAGAGTTATTTAGAACTGGAGGTTGCTCTTTTAGGCCACATATCATTGAGAGATCTAAATCCATAGCTGCAAAGTTAATTGGAGGAGACTCTTCCAGAGTAATAGTATTCTGATTGTCAAGACCCTAAACACCCTTCTCAACATCATCAGTTGTTCCTTTAGAACTCATAAGAGATTCCAAGTTTGCCTCTGCTACCACCTCATCCAACTTATCACCATTTAACGCTCCAGCTAACCTATTTTTAGGGGGATTTGAGGGTATCACTTCCAAATTACTTAGAGACTTTTGATTCTTTAGCCTCCATACCTTTTAAAAAAAGAATTTTTCTTCGTGGGCTTCTGTAAATACGAGACCTTGATCTCATCCTCCACTAACTTACTATCCTCATCATATCTCATAATCTTAACTGAGTTAGGAAGCTCCAATTCCAAACTAAGCTCAACACATAGCCTAGTAGATCCAATCCTTTTGAGGGTGGTAGTGTTCTCATCTAAATTCATTGGTTTCATTATCACACTAGCAATATACCTAAATCCTAAAGAGGACCACCACTCAAGTGGCACCTTATAGAAATTTGCCCATACTAGAATTACAGCAAGCTTAAATCTATCTAGTGCAACACTTGGTTTCCATTTCCTGACTATCATAAGATTACCAAATATGTGTCAAAGCCCCAAATCAAATGGTTTCCATTTCCTGACTATCATAAGATTACCAAATATGTTTCAAAGCCCCAAATAAATAACTCTTTGAGGGAAATCAATTTCACTTATATACGTGTTCACTAGTCCAAGTTTCCTCTAGTTTGCCCAGTTTTTGAACAGGAGGTAAGTCGGCCTCTTGTCGATAAAGAAACCAATGATGGAAGCTTGCCATTTCTTAGCTCCCGTGCGGAGCATCTCAGAGAGCAGGGATATAAGTTTACTATTACCTGAAGGCTCAAATTAGTGGGGTTCCCCAAACTTGTCTGGATCTCTCACCACCTTGCTCATGCAAGTTTTAAGAAAGTTTAGCTGAGCCATAAGGGACTTTTAGACTCACATTCTATCCTGGGAGTGAAGGAAAGTGAGAACCAGAAGTTGCGGAAGATGGAAGACCAGCAAATCTGGGACGGATGGTGGAGACAGATACTGCCATTCGAGTTACCAGAAACAGAAACTATCTGACAAAAGTGGATGGAGGGAGAGGAACGTCAAAACTGTTGAAGTGTTGGCATTCCTTGTTTCAAAAATCTGCAGAAGTTTTATTTCTCTTAGTACTCTATTTCTTTGTTTTTCCTTTTCGTAGCTGGTTGTTTATCTCTTTGCTATTTTTTAGCAGTAGAGTTTTATTAGAAGCAGAGTTAGCAAGATCAAATAAATATTCAGTAGTAGTAGACAGGTTGAAGTCTATTACTCTTGCTATATAAACATCATTCGTTTATCAATAAAAGTGCAGAGTTCTTTCGTGTAGTTAATATTTTTTCTCTTGATAACCTTAGACTGTTTTTGCAACTTACAGTAGCACGATTTCTGTCCAGCAAAGAGCAGAAGTATTTCCTTTAAATTTGTTGTTCATATCACTGCTGCAATTTTCAACAGTGGTATCAGAGGCCCAATTGATCTTTCAGGACCAAAACACCAAACTTTTAAACCACAAAACAAATGGCATCAAGCAGCCAATTTTCCAACCCACCTGTTATACTCACTGGCGAGAATTTCCACATCTGGTCAGTAAAGATGCAGGCTTATTTGGAAGCTTTTGATCTTTGGGAGATAGTAACCGAAGACAAGCCAACACCTGCACTTCCAGCAAATCCTACCTTGGCGCAGATCAAGTATCACAGTGAAGAAAAGGCAAAGAAATCAAAGGCCAAATCTTTGATCCAAAATTCAGTAGCTGATTCTGTTTTT
This sequence comes from Erythroxylum williamsii, assembly GCA_027564335.1. Lineage (NCBI taxonomy): Eukaryota > Viridiplantae > Streptophyta > Magnoliopsida > Malpighiales > Erythroxylaceae > Erythroxylum > Erythroxylum williamsii. The sequence continues at coordinate 51,956,568 of JANITW010000235.1, forward strand.
TATAGAATCATGGTGTGTAAAACTGCCAAAGAAGCTTGGGACAAATTAAAGGAAGAATATCAAGGTAGCGATAGAACAAGGCAGATACAAATCCTGAACTTGAAAAGAGAATTTGAATCATTGAACATGCAGGAGGATGAAACCATTGGTAAGTACGTTGATCGAATCTCTATAATCGTCAATAATATCAGATTACTTGGTGAGGATTTTGCAGATAAGAGAATCGTGGAGAAGGTTCTTGTAACTCTTCCTGAGAGGTTTGAATCTAAGATTTCCTCTCTCGAAGAATCCAAGGATTTAAACAACATCTCCTTGGGTGAACTTATGAGTGCTTTACAAGCATAAGAGCAGAGAAGAACCATGAGACAAGATAGATTAGCAGAAGGTGCATTCTCTGTTTAGAAATTTCAGTCTGGAAAAGCAAAGAAGGAGACATACCAAAAGGCCAAAAACAACAACAGCAGTGTAGAGCAAAAACAGAAGAAGTTCCCTCCTTGCTCATACTGCAAAAAGACCACGCACTCGGAGAAATTCTGCTGGTGGAGACCTGATGCACAGTGTGGAATTTGCAAATAGAAAGGGCATGTCACCAAGGTCTGCAAATCAAAGAACAAGGATTCCAGACCACAGCAAGCTCATGTGGCAGAAGCAGCTGAAGCTCAGGAGGAGCAATTGTTTACAGTTACTTCTTTTACAGTAAAAAACACCTCTGATGCCTGGCTTATTGACTTGGGCTGTACACACCACCTGTGTAAAGATGAAGAATTGTTCCAAGACCTTGATAAAGCTTATAAAACTATAGTGCAAGTGGGCAATGGAGAATGGTTACAAGTCAAGGGTAGAGGTTCAGTAGCTGTTTCAACAAACTCAGGTATCAAAGTCATTCGAGATGTTTTGTTTATTCCTGATATGACCCAAAATCTGCTAAGTGTTGGACAAATGCTTGAAAAGAATTATTCTTTGCATTTTAAGGATTTTAAATGTGCTATTTACAATCCTTCTGGTGAGCTGCTATTTTCTGTCAAGATGATAAACAGGAGTTTTGTTGTTAATTGGAAAAAAAACACCTGAGCATGCCTATATCAGTGCTACACAAAATGTCACAAACTTGTGGCACAAAAGACTTGGGCATTTTAATCATCGAAGCCTATCCGAGATGAACAAGAAGGAATTAGTAGAGGACTTGCCTGCTCTTGACAGTGATGCTCAATTGTGTGTGATTTGTCAACAAGGCAAGCAAGCAAGACTGCCATTCTCAAAAACAAAAAGTTGGAGAGCCAATCGACAACTTCAGCTTGTTCACACTGATGTGTGTGGACCAATGAAAATAGAATCCTTGAGTGTTAACAGATATTTTCTCATTTTTATTGATGATTTTACAAGGATGTGCTGGGTGTATTTTATCAAACACAAAAGTGAAGTGTTTTTCCTTTTTAAACAATTTAAAGCTTTAGTTGAAAATCAATGTAATCTCAAACAATTTGGCTCAGAAAAATGTTGAAAGACTTGGGTCATGAACAAGCAAAAGCAACAAGAATCTGGTGTGATAATCTGTCTACTGTTTCAATCTCAAAAAATCCTATGTTTCATGGTAGAACTAAACACATCAAGATAAATTTTCATTTTATCCGAGAAGTTCAACAGTCGAATGAAGTGAAGCTGGTTCACTTCACATCTGAGGATCAACTTGCTGATATTTTTACCAAGGCCTTGCCAAAGGAACGATTTGAAGTTTTGAGGAAGAAGATCGGTGTCTGCAACCGAAATGCCAAGGAGGAGTGTTGAAGTGTTGGCATTCCTTGTTTCAAAAATCTGCAGAAGTTTTATTTCTCTTAGGACTCTATTTCTTTGTTTTTCCTTTTCGTAGCTGGTTGTTTATCTCTTTGCTATTTTTTCGCAATAGAGTTTTATTAGAAGTAGAGTTAGCAAGATCAGATAAATATTTAGTAGTAGTAGACAGGTTGAAGTCTATTACTCTTGCTATATAAACATCATTCGTTTATCAATAAAAGTGCAGAGTTCTTTCGTGTAGTTAATATTTTTTCTCTTGATAACCTTAGACTGTTTTTGCAACTTACAGTAGCACGATTTCTGTCCAGCAAAGAGCAGAAGTATTTCCTTTAAATTTGTTGTTCATATCACTGCTGCAATTTTCAACAGTGGTATCAGAGGCCCAATTGATCTTTCAGGACCAAAACACCAAACTTTTAAACCACAAAACAAATGGCATCAAGCAGCCAATTTTCCAACCCACCTGTTATACTCACTGGCGAGAATTTCCACATCTGGTCAGTAAAGATGCAGGCTTATTTGGAAGCTTTTGATCTTTGGGAGATAGTAACCGAAGACAAGCCAACACCTGCACTTCCAGCAAATCCTACCTTGGCGCAGATCAAGTATCACAGTGAAGAAAAGGCAAAGAAATCAAAGGCCAAATCTTTGATCCAAAATTCAGTAGCTGATTCTGTTTTTTATAGAATCATGGTGTGTAAAACTGCCAAAGAAGCTTGGGACAAATTAAAGGAAGAATATCAAGGTAGCGATAGAACAAGGCAGATACAAATCCTGAACTTGAAAAGAGAATTTGAATCATTGAACATGCAGGAGGATGAAACCATTGGTAAGTACGTTGATCGAATCTCTATAATCGTCAATAATATCAGATTACTTGGTGAGGATTTTGCAGATAAGAGAATCGTGGAGAAGGTTCTTGTAACTCTTCCTGAGAGGTTTGAATCTAAGATTTCCTCTCTCGAAGAATCCAAGGATTTAAACAACATCTCCTTGGGTGAACTTATGAGTGCTTTACAAGCATAAGAGCAGAGAAGAACCATGAGACAAGATAGATTAGCAGAAGGTGCATTCTCTGTTTAGAAATTTCAGTCTGGAAAAGCAAAGAAGGAGACATACCAAAAGGCCAAAAACAACAACAGCAGTGTAGAGCAAAAACAGAAGAAGTTCCCTCCTTGCTCATACTGCAAAAAGACCACGCACTCGGAGAAATTCTGCTGGTGGAGACCTGATGCACAGTGTGGAATTTGCAAATAGAAAGGGCATGTCACCAAGGTCTGCAAATCAAAGAACAAGGATTCCAGACCACAGCAAGCTCATGTGGCAGAAGCAGCTGAAGCTCAGGAGGAGCAATTGTTTACAGTTACTTCTTTTACAGTAAAAAACACCTCTGATGCCTGGCTTATTGACTTGGGCTGTACACACCACCTGTGTAAAGATGAAGAATTGTTCCAAGACCTTGATAAAGCTTATAAAACTATAGTGCAAGTGGGCAATGGAGAATGGTTACAAGTCAAGGGTAGAGGTTCAGTAGCTGTTTCAACAAACTCAGGTATCAAAGTCATTCGAGATGTTTTGTTTATTCCTGATATGACCCAAAATCTGCTAAGTGTTGGACAAATGCTTGAAAAGAATTATTCTTTGCATTTTAAGGATTTTAAATGTGCTATTTACAATCCTTCTGGTGAGCTGCTATTTTCTGTCAAGATGAAAAGCAGGAGTTTTGTTGTTAATTGGAAAAAAACACCTGAGCATGCCTATATCAGTGCTACACAAAATGTCACAAACGTGTGGTACAAAAGACTTGGGCATTTTAATCACAGAAGCCTATCCGAGATGAACAAAAAGGAACTAGTAGAGGACTTGCCTGCTCTTGACAGTGATGCTCAATTGTGTGCGATTTTTCAACAGGGCAAGCAAGCAAGACTGCCATTCTCAAAAACAAAAAGTTGGAGAGTCAATCAACAACTTCAGCTTGTTCACACTGATGTGTGTGGACCAATGAAAATAGAATCCTTGAGTGGTAACATATATTTTCTCATTGTTATTGATGATTTTACAAGGATGTGCTGGGTGTATTTTATCAAACACAAAAGTGAATTTTTTTTCTTTTTAAACAATTTAAAGCTTTAGTAGAAAATCAATGTAATCTCAAAATTAAAGCCTTAAGGTCTAACAATGGGGGGGAGTACACTTCTGGTCAGTTTGTCGATTTTTGCAGCTCTACAGGCATTGAACATCAGCTGACCATTCCCTACACACCACAACAAAATGGCGAGTCTGAACGAAAGAATAGGACTGTGATGGAGATGGCGAGGTGCCTCTTAATTGAAAAACAGATGCCAATTCAGTTTTGGGCTGAAGCAGTTAACACTTTTGTCTACCTATTGAACAGACTACCCTCTAGAGCATTGGAGAACAAAACACCACATGAGGCTTGGCATGGCAGCAAACCATCGGTGCAGCATCTCAGAATTTTCGGTAGCATTTGTTTTTATCAAGTGCCTGAACCAAAGAGATCCAAGCTTGATAAAAGAGCTCAAAAGGGTATTTTTGTTGGCTATGGTTCGTCGACCAAGGGCTTGTAAGTGTAAGTCGACTTGTATATGTGCTAAGTCAACTTATGCATTGTAAGAGTGTTAGAGTAGTACCCTAAAGACAATCCCCTTTAGCGCGTTTTGTACAAAGATGTTTGTATAAATAAAGAAAAGGCATATTTCATTAATT
>JANITW010000235.1:51994616-52004872 GCA_027564335.1 Erythroxylum williamsii
CATGATTAATCATGAACACCAACAACAGAACATACACATATGTACATATTCTTCATCAACTTACTACACAAATTCAACTTCATTTTTGCTGTCATTCTACTTCTAACTTTCACCTTAATTCTTCTCACTTGAAAATCTTTTATCCACCAGAAGCACTAAAGCAAAACTTGGACATATCCACATTTCTCATTCGCTACTTTACCCTTGCCTATCATTTCTTGGTTCAATAATTTTCATTCATTGGCTCTTTACTCATGACTACTTGGCAAAATTTCTCCTTCAAATAGTTCTAACTTCTATGAAACATTCGTGGTCCAACAACTATAATGATTAATTTGGAGTCTATTGTTACAATTGGGTGATTAATGAAGTGATATATGCATCTAGTCTAGGAAAAATGTTAAATGGCAAGATAAATTGATACCTGAAAATTTAGGTTGGTTAGGTTTATAGAATGGTGACACATGGAATTACAAGTGAGCGACAAATGGCTAACTAATTGGGTGATAAATGGCTAGAACAAATGAGTGGCAAATGGACCAAATATTCAGTGACAATTGGTAGTTGAAGGATGAAACATATGGCTTAGATCATAGTATGACAAGTGTCATGCCAAGTGTCCATATTCTCACTATACACCTACACCTACGATTTTTTCCCAGACTTGAAAGACTATTTTTTTTGTTCTTGTTACATTTACCCTCTCTATCTGCCTCACCATTGACTCACAAACATAGTCCTTACATTTTTTAGTTTTCCTAAAATCCTACACCTTACAACCCAAAAAATGTAATGCCCACATACCCCTTGGGAGGATGTGCAAGTGCCACACTCACAAATAGAACAAACAAACCAAAATATTTCAAGAAAGCATAACATTCAGAATCTTCCGTTGGAAGCAATTCAAAACAAACATACATCATATTATACGTTGAACTTTAAATAAACTTGTTTCAAGCCATACATACATTATATCACATGAACTTAATAAAAATTTGTTCCAAAAATCAAAACTAGCTTGAAAATAGTTATTACAAAAACTTACAATAATTTAGAGTCATGGACTTTTTTATACAAGCTAAAATAAACTCTAAATACATTTTTCTCAAAACAAGACTCAAACTTTATTGGCCATTACGGTTGACTCGTACCAGTCTTTATAATCCTTGCTCTAAACCTACACAGGGCAACTTCACCGTGTTAAGCATATGATTAGTGAGTAATAACTAATTTATACATAAACTAACATCTAATTATACAAAATCATGATATAATATAAGCATGCATTAACAATTTATCGAAACAAACAATTCAAACATATTGTATCTCAGAATAGATTTTATAAATAATAGAATTGAATATAAAAAGAGGGTATAAATCCTTTAGACTCAGAACACAATTTCTTTGTTTATTTTAAAAATCAAACATATTTCAAAATACAAATTCAAATAACTGCTAAATCCATTTACAGAAGCGGGTAACGGGACTTATACAGAAGAGATCGAAGTCTTGACACTGAAATGCCACAGAAGAGACCTAAGTCTCGACATCAAAGTGTCCAGAAGAGACCAAATTCCCGACACCAAAGTATCTAGAATAGATTAAAGTTTCGACACCGAAGTGTCTAAAAGAAACCGAAGTCCTGACATCAAAGTGTCCAAAAGTAGTTGTAGACCCTTCTAAGCATGCCTATTTACCCACGACTAGGACTTGATAGTTACAAAAATCCAAATAAGTTCATTTCATGTACAAAAATAATTAGTCAATCATTTTCACATGCATCAAACAATTTGGACATTCATTGTCTTGATTTCAAAACACAGTTAGCATAAAGCACAATTCAATTTAGTACTAAATAAAATAAAGTAAAGTGTCAGCGTCTTAGATATTAATAACAGCTTTGCAAATCATTCAATGGAGCAAAATCAAAGCCAAATAAAACAATCAAAGCAAAACCATCAAAAATCACTTACTGAGTTACTTACAAAAATTGACCATCTAAATTACTTACAAATACTCAAGGATTACTTACTGAATTTCTTACGAATATTCATCAAAAATTACTTAAAAAATTTCTTACTAGATTACTTACAAAATTTATCGTCTAAATTACTTACAATTACTCATTTAATTGAATACTAATATAACACGTATTATGCATGTTCAATAAAAAAATTTTAGGTTTCTTAAGTCACATTATCAATCATGTCAAACCACACTCAATGGCTCAATCCAGATTTATCTCACAACCAACTTCCATTTTGCTTAATTATTCATATCAGGAAGATGAGGTAATTGATAACACTTCCTTCTATAAAGTTGTTCTTCCATAAATTAAGTTTCTAACAAGACCAAGATCATTCTATTTGGTTCTGTATACAGAAAGTTATACTCAAATGATCTCAGACTATACTTAAGCTTCAATAGAATTCTTATCTCAAATTCTAATTAGATTATGAAATTCTTAAAGGTAGAATTGGAATTCAATCTCTTCAAAAAATTTGTATTCTTGTGACTCTAGTTTAGTCAAAATCAATAATCATCTCATTTGGAGCTCTATTGACCAAGATATAATCAAAATACTAAAGTATGTTTAGTGAAATATTACAGGTCATACTATTGCAATAGATTCCCTCACTTTCATTCATTAAATCTTTTTCAAATCCATCTAGAAAGCTATTAATTTTTATGGAGAGATAGAACAATGTGTTAGAAATCTATTGGTTTAAGTCTCATGTCTTTTGGATAACAAGTGAAGAAGTTACAAAATGATCAAAGTATGTTCAGAAAACAACCTCTTTCGATAAATAGGGAAGTCGCGATCGTGCACATGCATGACGGCGATACCCCGTGCACAATCACGATACCCCGGGTGAACTAGCAACACGATCATGACTTGCTAAATTTGTTAACGAAGTCAGGATCGTTTAGAAGCACGACTGCGACATCCTTCTTATTCACCGTAACTAATTTTCTTCATCTCTTTCCATTTTTCTTTCATTTCCAAATTTACACACTTCTAAATCATCTATATTGCTTTTTTTTAACTCCAATACAAACTCTAAACAAATTAAATTAAAGTTTACACTTCCAAAATCACAAATCTGAAACTTCACATATACATTCTCTCACTACTGCATCTTTTTTTCAGATCTTTATTCTCATTTCAATCTTCTTCAGTTATCATATAAAACACTTAAACCAATTCTTCTAGCTTTACTTCAACTCAAGAACACAAAACAAATCAAAAATCCGAGGTTCATATTTCAAAATCAAAATTTTGATTTTTAATATATGCAAAATCCATTTTTTGCATAATTACTGTACTTTACGTTTAATCATACACTTGTCCAATTACTTTCACCATTTTATTTCAGTTCCTATCATCTGAGCTCATTCTCAACACAACTCAAAGTCAGTTTATATTCAAACACTAAAAATCGATATATGCATGTATTTCACCGTTTCTAACTCTCTCTCTCTACTGTTAAAGTTGTAACACTAACAACTTACAAACCAAAACAGAACCCATAACTATATGGTCTACTCCATATTTTCTGCTATGGTATACTTCACTAAGTTTGTCTTTAAACTATACGTAATCGGTGTTACACTTCCAGTGCTCAATAATATCAACTCATCTTTCTCATCACTGTTACCTAATCTAGTCAACTTACATAACTTATACATATACTCATTGCTGGTGCTACAACAACATCAACTTCAGTTACAAAGTATCTAGAAAACTATAAGACAACTTACTTGTTTCTTTAACAAAAATCCTAGCCAAGACAGTGAAGAGTAGGGCTTCGGTGAGGATAAAACAAAAAAAGAGAAAATAAAGAACTACAACGTTTTTGTCTTACATATTTGTAATATCGTACCTTCTTAACTCATTGACACATGGCCCCATTGCATATGGGCTTTTTGTCATCCATAGAAGCTACCACATGTCTCCAATATGTTATGCCATTTATCACCTGATGAATGATACCACATGTCAATTATTTGTAGGTTTAATCATACTAATTTTTATGTACTAACTTAACTTATCCCTTGACAAATTTCTAGTCCAAAATTCCAAAATACCTAAAACATACAAAAATGCCAAATCACATTTATAAATCCATTTTATAATGCACGTACAATTATTTTGTATGAGTCTAAAAATTCACAAGCACATAGCAGTGCATACTCAATTATGCAAAGCATATAATGCATTGTAATTCCTCAATTTTCTAACCCCTAACGTGAGGTGTTGCAATTCTTCCCTCCTTAAAAAATTTTGTCCTCGAAATTCATACTTGATCCAAATTGTTGCGGATACTGAGCTTTTATGGTTTCTTCAGGTTCCCATGTTGCTTCTTCAAGTCCATGGTGTTGCCATAGTACTTTTACCAAAGGGATTTGCTTATTCCTAAGTTGCCTGACTTCTCATACTAAGATAGAAACTGGGCCTTCTTTATACGACAAATCCGATTGTACCTGAATTTTTTAAACTAAAATTTTTTATGTCACATCAGACTAATATCTTCTTAATATAGAAATGTTGAACAAATCATATAGCTCAGCATAAGACTTCTGACTATCACTGACTGCTTTCAACCTTTGTTGAATAATCTAAATCTTTTCTTTAGTATCTTTCATAATTTCAATCCCAATCATCTTGCTTTCACTTAACTCAGTCATCTACACCTTCTACCATACAACGCTTCATAAGGCATCATGCTAATGTTCGTCTGATAATTGTTGTTGTAACTTATCATCAGTTCTCTGAGCATCACATTTCCCTTGTATCAAAATAGGCCTCGCTTTCAATTGAGCTATCAAAGCTACATCAAAGACCAGTCTTTATTCACTTTAATTAAATGATAACGCCGAAATGGTATTTTGACTCAAGGCATCAGCTACGATATTAATCTTACTCGGATGATAATCCACAATACAATCATAGTCTTTAAACAATTCTAACCAACGCCATTGTCTCAGATTGAGTTCCTTCTGGGTAAGCAAATAGTTCAGAATTTTAAGATCTGTGACAATTCTACATTTTTCACCATACAAGTAGTGTTGCTAAATTTTTAAAGCAGACATTACTTTTGCAAGTTCCAAATCATTAGTAGGGTAATTTTGTTCATGTGAATTTAGTTGCCTAGAGGTATAAGCAACTGCCTTTCCATTCTACATCATTCAATTGATCAAATAAGTCTTCAACTCTCGGTAATGGATACTTGTTCTTCATTGTGACTCTATTCAATTGCCTGTAATCAATGCACTCTCACTAGTATATTCAGCTTCCTCTGTCTGAATGTCATACTTATCCAACTCCAATATTCACATTTGATTCGTTCAATACTCAGTTATTCATTCTTATTCAATATTCATTCATTCATATCCAAACATATATTACATATGTACACCATAACATCATTCGCCAAAGCAACCACTTTATCAAATGTACACTCACAATGACTAATCAACTTATTCTTGAGGGTTTCCCATATATATTGCTATCTTCTGCTTCATCTTACTTGAATATGTTCTTAATTAATTCCAAAATTTATGAAACGTAACCATCACGAAATTTTAATAACAAACTAATGTTATATCCTTATACAGAATCACAAACTTTCAACATGATACCTAAACAACCATTCTAGTTCCAAGTTCAACCTCTCAAGGTAATGTACTCTTTAAATCCCATCACTTTTACTTACATCTCTATTCTTTTTCTCCATCAAATCCATAAAAATACATTTCCTTCCACTTCAATTGAAAGGTATACAACTATAACATAATACTAATATCATATTCCTTCTTAAGGAGCTTTCGGGCTTGCATAACATATATTACATTAGCTAAAAAACTAGTGCGGATGCCATGCAATAGTATTATAAAATGATCAGGCTTCCTAAGCATAACTGTCTCAGTATGAAAATCAACTACTGTCTAATGCTTGGATAACCAATCCATGCCCATAATCAAATCAAATTCATCAAATGAAAATCTGGTCAGATCTGCTATATATTCACTTTTTATATCATAATAGGACAATTCTTAAACACTTAATTAACCAATACACTACTACCCAGAGGACTGGTTACATGAATGTCATATTCTAACTGATCTATTGACATCTTCATATCGAACATTTCTTTAGCACTGATACGTATAAATGAGTGGATCCAGAATCATTCAATGCATACATGTCAAAATCAAAGAGAGAAACAATACCAGTAATGACTTCAAGCACATCTTAATCCTCACGAGCTTTCAATGCATAAGCTTAAGCTGAAGCAGAAGACACAGCTAGTCAATCCACAGTTTTTGATTGAGTACCCATATTAGGTCTGTGCTGACTAGATCCTCCTCATCCTCTACCACGTGCTCTATTTCTAATAGATGCATAAAAGACCTCCCTACTGGCTTGTGACAACTGAGACTGTCTTAGAGGGAAGTTGGCTATCAGGTGCTCAGTATTGCCACAATGGAAACATGCACCTGTAGCCTTTCTACAAACACCAAATGCTATATAGAGCAATGAGGGCACTTCAGGCCACTAGAACCTCGGCCTCTAGAGGAACCCTTACCACAAACAGTTGATGAGGAAAAGTTTTATTGCTTTCCCCAAGTCCAAGATCTTTGGGTAACTTCCGATGTAGAGGAAGTACTTTCTCGACTTCATTTTCATAAGGACTGGCCTCCTTTAGCAAAGCTCCTACGCTGATTCCATTCTCTTCTGATCATCTCTTGCATCCTAATTTTCACATTAGCCTACACTAAGGCCTCTCCCTGAGTTGGAGGAGGAGGTGGCACCTCAGTTTCACCTCAATTGACGCAAAAAGGTCCAGATATCGATGGATGAGTCTACACAGGATGATCACTCTCAACAACCTTGTCAACAGCTTCGCATGATCTCTCCATTGTTAATTCTATAGAAAAAACATGGGATACTACATTAGGCTAAAACACAACTTTTACACTCTAGTAAAAGCAAGAGTTAAGTGCTGGTTAAACCAGAATCTCCTAAACGATGCTCTGATACCAAAAAGTGTAATGCCCACATACCACCTGGGAGGATATGTAAGTGTCACACTTATAAACAGAACAAATAAACCAAAACATTTCGTGGAACTATAGCATTCAAAATCTTCCATTGGAAGCAATTCAAAACAAATATACATCATAATATACATTGAATTTTAAACAAACTTGTTTTAAACGATACATATATTATATCACATAAACTTAATAAAAAATTGTCCTAAAAATCGAAACCAACTTGAAAATAGTTATTACAAAAAGTTACAACAATTCAAAGTCATAGGCTTTATATTCAAGCCAAAATAAACTATAAATACATTTTTGTCAAAACAAGACTCAGACTCCATTGGCCATTGCGGTTGACTCATCCCAGTCTTTAAAATCCTTGCTTTGAACCTACATGAGACAAATCCACCATGCTAAGCATATAGCTTAGTGAATAATAACTAATCTATGCGTAAACTGATAACTAATTATACAAAATCATGATATAATAGAATCATGCATTAATAATTTATCGAAACGAACAATTCAAGTATATTGTATCTTAGAATAGATTTTATAAATAAAAAAACTGAATATCAAAGGAGGATATAAACCCTTCAGAATTAGAACACAATTTCTTTGTTTATATCAAAAATCAAACATATTTCAAAATACAAAATCAGATAACTGCTAAATCCATTTGCAAAAGTTGGTAATGGGAATTATACAAAAGAGACTGAAGTCTTGACACTGAAGTTTCACAGAAGAGACCTAAGTCTTGACATCGAAGTTTCCAAAAGAGACCGAAGTCCTAACACTAAAGTGTCCAGAAGAGACCAAAGTCTCGATTGGAAGACACCGGAGTCCCCACACCGAAGTGTTCAGAAGAGACTGAAGTCCTAACACCAAAGTGTCCAGAAGCAACTGCAGACCCTTCTAAGCATGCCTATTTCCCCGTAACTAGGACTTAACAGTTACAAATCCAAATAAGTTCATTTCAGGTACAAAAATATTTAGTCAATCATTTTCACAAGCATCAAACAATTCGGACATTCATTGTCTCGAGTTCAGAACACAATTAACATAAAACACAATTCAATTCAGTACTAAACAGAATAAATTAAAGTGTGAGCATCCAAGAGATTACTGATAGTTTTACAAATCATTCAATGGAGGAAAATCAATATTAAACAAAACAGTCAAAGCAAAACTATTAAAAATCACTTATTGAATTACTTATAAAAATTGACCATCTAAATGACATACAAATACTCAAGGATTACTTATTGAATTTCTTACGAATATTCATCAAGAATTACTTACAAAATTTACCGTCTAAAGTACTTATAATTACTTATTTAACTAAATAAGCCCATTTAAGATTATAACATGTATTATGCATGTTCCATAACAAATTCCAGGTTTTTTAACCTTAATTTTGTCACATTATCAATCATATGAAACCATACTCAATGGCTTAATCCAGATTTATCTCACAACCAACATTCAAATCCACTTTGCTCATTTATTTACATTAAGAAGATGAGGTCATTTGATAACACTTCCTTCTATAATTGGTCTCCCATGTCTTAGGTTTCTAATGAGACCAAGATCATTCAATTTGGTTTTGTATACTAAAAGTTATACTAAAAAAATCTCAGACAGTACTTAACCTTCAAAACAATTCTTATCTCAACTTCCAATCATATTCTGAAATTCTTAGTGGCAGAATTTGAATTCAATCTCTTCAGAAAAATTATATCCATTTGACTCTAGTTTAATCAAATCAATAATCATCTCATTTGAAGCTCTACTGACCAAGATATAAACAAAATACTGAAGTATGTTTAGTGAAATATTCCAGGTCTTACTATTCCAATAGATTCCCTCATTTTCATTCAATAAATCTTTTTCAAATCAATCCATAAAGATATTAATTTTTATGGATAGGTAGAACAATGTGTTAGGAATTTGTTGGTTTAAGTCTCATGACATTTGGATATTGGGTTGAAAAATTGAAGACCCACATAGTACATTTACTAAAATTGGTCCTAGAGTACCTAAACCCATGCTTTTCCTAAGCTTCATGAACCAAAACCATTCTAAAAATCCAAGACATTAAAAATGTTCTTACCTTAAATCTTTACCAAATGAAGGGATGTTTGGTTCAAAAGAAAACTCTTATCTTCCTCTACCATTTTTCCTTCTTTCTCAACTTCAAAATCACTCTTTAAGACTAAGAAAAATCAAAATCTAGCATAACTCTCTTCTTTCTCTTCTTTTTCTCTTTTTTCGTGCTTCTCTCTTCTCTCTTTTCTTCAATCACGTTTTTTACTTCTTCCCACTCAAGCCCTTCTCCTTTTATACCTATAATGATTGCACAATGTCCATTTTGCCCTTCATTTAAAAGCCTTATGGTTTCTAAACTGATGTGACTTGCCAAATTTGCCCTTACACACTGTTACTACTTTAATACTTTAATTCCCTTAACTTATGTCATATTATCTTAGCCACATTAGCAAGCTCATTAATTCCAACATATATTAATCTAGTGAGACCCCAAAATTAATTTAATCATGCTTATTTATAAAAAAATTTTAGGCACCAACATTTTTCCCCCTCTTAAAAGAATTTCGTCCTCAAAATTATTACTTAATTCATTGAAAAATCGTGGATACTTCTCCCTCATGGCTTTTAAGGGCTCCCACGTGGCCTTTTCTATAGAATGGATTCTCCATAGGACTTTTACTAGTTAAACTGTCTTGTTCCTGAGGACCTTTTCCTTACTGTCCAAGACCTCCACTGAAATTTTCTCATAACTCAAATCATCTCTTAACTGAACCTCAGTGGTCTGAAAGATATGAGAGAGGTCCAATCTATACCTCCTCAATATGGACACATGAAAGATGTTATATATCTATGACAATTCCGATGGTAATGCCAACCTATAGCCTAATGGTCCAATCCTCTCAACAATCTTATAGGGACCCAGATATCTTAGGCTTAACTTGCCCTTCTTATCGAATCTCATCACTCCTTTCCATGGAGATGTCTTAAGGAAAACTTTCTCTCTGACTTCATACTCGATTTCTTTTCACTGTGCATCTGTATAACTTTTCATTCTATCTCGAATCGATTTAATTCATTGCTTAACTAAATTGACCTTATCCACTGTCATCTGAAGTAACTCTGACCCTAATAGTTTCCTTTCTCCTTCTTCATCCCAA
>JANITW010000235.1:52159299-52170840 GCA_027564335.1 Erythroxylum williamsii
TATGAAATGGGAATGAGCATAATATGTGTTCTAGAACATATGCCCGAGATTGTCATTAAGCATGCATTGTACATAGTTCATTTATACAATTGTTTATAAATAAGTATTTATACGTGTGCAATTATTGATGAGCGTGTAATGTGTGTCTTGCATAAATGGATTGTGCTGGTCAACTGTCTGCATTCAAGCGTTCCCAGAATTTGAAAGCAAATGTTAATCTAGAGCATACTGCAAGTAGACCAAGATTGTCTCAATTTATTGTTTGTTATTTAAATTCTTGTATTATTTGATTATTGAATGATTTTGTAAATATGATTGATTATGTTGGTTTTCGGAAAGGAGGTTCGATGATTGTGATGGTTGACTTGGATATTGAAGTACTACTTGAATGTGAATTGGATGAACTAAGTGTATTGAAGTGATTGTTAAATGTTTTTGTAAGGTGTAATTGCATGCAAGTGAAAGTGTGAATTCTTAACTATATATTGAATGGCGAACTTCGGTCCGATGATAAACGAATATGATTGAATAAGAGCATGCAAATATGAGTGATGCATTTCATTTCATGAAACATAATGATTGTTGTGACCAGAGTAGCCATCGATCAGAGCTTAAAGCTCGACGAGTGAAAATGAACTTCGAGCTAAAAAGTAAATCAGAGCCTCAGGCTCAACGTTTAATGAGCCTTATATAGGACAGTTATTAATGAGCCCTATATGGGATAGTTATCAATGAGCCCTATATAGGACAGTTAGGCACTCAGTCACAACAAAGTAACAAATGAAAAGTGGATCTCATGTGCATTGCATATGTATAATATAAATGATTAAATTGTATTCGATATGAAATATTGTGAATTATGTGTTATATGATTGGGTGAGTCATCGATGATAATCGCTCATTGAGTTCGCAAAACTCACCCAAAATTTACAATTATTTTTCAGGATCAAAAAAATACCTCGTTAGGCCAACGGGAGTATACCTATAACATTCAAGTGAAGGATAGAGGTTGGGATAGTTCGTGTCTTCATTGTATTTCTCTATTTTGTATTGAATTGTATATTCTGCAACTTTTTGTATAAATTGGTATTCCGAAATGACTCAAGTGTATTGTATTTGTAAGTGGGACTAAATTGGTTATATATTTTCGCATAATGTGTTTGTGATTTAAAAAATACCGTTTTCTAAATGGTTGAGTGCTTTAGCACGCCATCCTTGCAGGGCACGGACTCGGATATCACCCATCGATGTCAGGTTCGGGTCTTGCGGGAGTGGAGTGCTACATTTGAAAAGATGAAATTTCATATCAACTAAATGTGATTAATTTGCATGCTTCAAAGGCCTTATAAGCATATATAAAGGGTGGGTCAATCAAGTAAGAGGATGATAACAATCTCATTTCTCATTCTTTTTCATTTAAAAATTGTTTAGGAATTGAGTTTCTCTTTTGTGACAAGTGAATCCAATTAGCTATCAAGGTTGATACTTATCAAACCAAAATGATTTGAGACTTTCAACAATAATTGCTTTATCAATGAATAAAGTTTCGTCAATATGTTCCTTTCTTTTAGGAGATTTTGAGGCCCTTTAAGTCCTTTTTTTATAATAGAAAAGCAAGTTTTTAATTGCACAAAATATGCAAGTGAAATGTATTACGAACTATTATTTAAATTCTTACAAGCTTATCATATGTTGTAAAGATAATTAGTGGACTATTGTTAATCCTAAATTGAATATAGTGATATCATATATTGTGAGTTTTGTATTATAATTAATTTGACTTAATTGAGAAACCTATTCTATTACAAGTAGCTTTCTTATCAATTATGTAATTTGTGTTAGATTGATTTATCGTCATTTTTCTTCATAAGATGATAATAAATGAAAAGACTATTATAAGGATGTTTGGTGGTGGAAACTTCGCTTAGAGAGAGATTTTAAAGTATGAAGATCAGGAACTTGAAAATGTTGACAATATGTAATTGGTTTATGGTAGTTTGAGAAAGTTGTGTGAAATAAGTGCTAAATTAGGCTAGAAAAATATTATTAGTGCATGGTATTTGATTCTTAGGAAGGAGTTAGTTGATGGTTTGAAGATGTTAGAGTCCAATTAAAGTGTGTTAGTTTTTATTAAATTATTAAAGTTGTATAATATAGTTGATGTATATTTAATATCTGTTGATGGATTAGTGTCATTTGTTCTTATGATAAAATGACATGACAAATAACATGAAAAAGAGGATAATGATGTTAATGATGCAAATGTAGATGTAGAACTTGAATCAAATGAAAAAAATTGGAATGGATGTTAATGACACTAAATACGATGTTGAAGGAAATGCAAAACAACATAATTTAAATGATTATAACTTAGATTTTGACATTAGTGTTGATGTAGGTCATGAGACCATAAACGTTGATGTAAAAGATCATGAGAGTTTCTTGGTTAGTTATGGATATCCTAATGCTTACAAAATATATGCATCTTTGTGATGATGTAGTCAAACCAAGAGATATATTCATGATTTTGTTTCCATAAAATGGTTATTATGGATGGTATTTAACATTGGTAAATACTTTTAAAAAGCAACTAATGATTATAAAATTGCAACAACATTACATTTGGTTTGAGTTTTAAGAGGAATGAGCCCAAAAGGATTAAGTATTCTTACATCAAAGGAAGTCTATTTGAATTAGATGATTCATTTGGCATAAAAGATAGGTGCTTCAAGCTCAAAACACAAAATTTAGGTCATTTGTGAAATCAATCAACATACTAAGGTTGGTTACACCCAATTATATTGTGAGATATTTCAAGAAAAAAATTATTGACAATTTGAGCATTAAAATTAAAATATGATAGAAGAATGCAAAAATAAGCTACATTTTTTAGTTAATTTGAGCATGAGCAAGTATACAAGGAGGAAGGTTTTAAAATCAAAGGAGCAACATAATGGAGATAGAAAACTTTATGGTTATATTAGTTAATTAAATAAAATAAATCTAGATTCTACAATCAAGCTTCAACTTAAAAGGAAAAACAAGAAGATAAATTGGTGTTAAAAAAGATGCATGTATGTTTTGATGCTATGAAAAAGAGGTAAAAAATGTTAGGACCTAAAATTAGTATAAGTAGTTGTTTCTTAAAGACTAAGTACCCAAGACAATATCTAAGTGCCCTAGGAATTCATGGCAACCATGACATATATCTCATTCCATAGATAGTTGTTCAGGAAGAAAATATTGAAAATTAGACATGGTTTATTGAGCAGTTAATTGTTGATTTAAAGCTTAGGGATAAGATTGGAATCACAATGATATCAAATATGCAAACAGTACTATATTTCATATTCCATACTAGGCAAATACCTTTGGGATATACGGATCAATGATACCATAAAGATATATTTATAAAAGTTTATGACATGCTTTTTCAATTGATTAGAGAATAAAAATTTTGATCACCTAACGCTTATAAATTAGTATTGACTTTTCCCATAGAAAGCGCAAATAAGTATTTATAACTAAACAACTTCAGTTTGTCAAGAGGGTCACAAACCATAGGTTCATAAATGTTCAATGTTGGACTGCTTTGTTATGTGTTGATATCATAAAGATTTTATGTTTTTCACATTGCAACTTATAGCATGGAATAAAAGTTGGGCCTTGTATGGGATAGATTTGTAATTTTACTGGCTAAGATCTGATTGATTATTGCTTGGTTGTAGGAACTCATTTATTGGCAATATTTCTATGTTCACCATTAGTGGAAGAGAAGCTTTAACAGATTTGCAAATGACATTGATTTCCTTTTATTTTTGACAATGTCAATAATGATTTTCCACACAATTTAATGAAATTTGTATCTGTTTCTATATTTTGTAGCGTAGTCATTTTGCATCTTTTTACTTCATTGAAAATAGAACTTTTATCATCCTTTTATGTTTTAAAAGGCAAATAATTGACTTTTCTTGCATGACATGGTGGCAATCAAATGTTATAACTAAGACTTCTGAACATGAATTTATATTAATTTACGTACTGCTTTGAAATTCATTATCATCTTTGTTTTATTTTGGTTATCTTATTTGGCCGTAAGCTCATTCTAGCTTTGTCATTATCTTCCTTCACGTACTTCAGGAAGATCCTTCGGCATGTCGGTTTAAGTGATTTTGTTATTTATTAGGTCTTTGTGTACTTGGATTTAATTTGGTTATTTGTTTGTGGTTTGAACTTCCCATTTAAACTTCCTACATTTTTAATGTAAATGGCCTATGCCAACTGAAATGTTTTTATGGTATAAACTTCTGTTTATCAATGAATTAATATAAGATGAGTTTGACGTATAGTTTCACATATCTTAATTACGTCAATCTATTATTTCGTTGATGCTCTCTGAAATAATAAGGTTCTCTTTACTTTTCATGTGTGAATCTTTACACGTATCTTTTTTAATATAATACTAATTTTCTTCTAAACATATTAGATTATTTGTATACGTTACAATAATGTATTAAAATAAGTGTTCATATTTTTATGAATACTTATTATATTTGGCACTAGTACATATTTAATTTAGGTTAAATAGCAAACTTCTAACATTAATTATCTTCTAACATATATGATTACAAACAAAAAAAAGATTTGTAGTTAATAAATAATTTTGATCTTAATCCATAAACCTGAACATACAACCCGTGATGCAGCTCCCATGAGACTTATCAGTGAAAAATACCACGAGCTTAGAAGTCACAACGAGAACTTATTTTCTTGATTCACAAGTGTAGTCTTTGGTGATTAATTTAATTAGTTAATACTTAAGAGATGTTATGTAAAGTTTAGATGTTTTGTAATCTTTGGCGAACACGAATGATACTAACTATGAAATCACTGTTTTAAATTAACAATTTTGCATAAATGAGTAATGTTGATCTTGGATGTACAAATGATTAACACCTGATGGTTTCATTAATCCTAAGTTTGTTGAGGGAGTTGAAGCTTTTATTCATTATGCATGTTCTCAAGCTACATATATGAATGACCCAAAAATCAAATGTCCATATAAAAAGTGAAAACACATTCATTTCCTCGCTATTAATGAACTTAATGAGCATTTGCTGAGAAAAAAGTTTGTCCCTAATTATTTTGAGTGGACAGGACATCGGGAACTATTGATTTATAGCACCACAAGGGGTAATCAAGTACAATCGTTTGTGAACTTAAATGACTTTGAAGGGGGAATTGGATTTAGAACAAGTAATGTGGATGGAAATGCAAATGGTTTATGATGCAGCCGGTTATACATTTTAGAAAAATATGAAAAATCTTGAAGAATAACTAAACCCACATGCAAAATAGTTTTTTTGACTTACCACAGTCAGCTGACCAATAATTATGACCAAATTGTGAGACAATGACCCAATTGTTTTCAATTGCTTGAATATTGAACATAAAGTCTAAAGAGCATATTTTAGACCATAGTTTTAAGAAAATTCTTGAATGGTATAATGAATCATTGCCTCCTGATCATACAATGGTTGATAGTTATTACAATATGAAGAAACTTATTAGCAGTCTTGGTTTGCTAGTTAAAAAGATTGATTGTTACAAATTGGGATTATGTTGTATTAGGGAGATGATGTGGAATTATAAAAGTACAAATTTTGTAGTCAATCTAGGTTCAAGCTTAGAAAGTGTTCTATAAAACATAAAGTAGTACCCTAGAAGCGGATGTATTATTTCCCGCTAACTCTGAGACTTCAAAGAATATATATGCTTCTGATGTTACTGCATCTCACATGAGATGACATAATGAACACGAACAGGAAGATGATAATGAGTCATCCATCAGATGCACTAGCATGGATACATTTCAATGACACCCATTTTGAGTTTGCAGCTGAAAATCGAAATGTTAGTCTGGGATTATCGACTGATAGATTCTAACCTTTTGGTCAATCCGACCAACAATATTTATCATGGTCAATCATAATTAATCCTTGTAATTTGCTTCCATGGATGTGTATGAAAGACGCATGTATGTTCTTGACAGTGATTATACCAGGGCCTACAAATCTGAAGCATAAAATTGATATATTCTTACACCCCTTGTCATCTGAATTGCAATGTCTTTGGGTATGGTGTACAGACATATGATGTATCTCTAAAACAAAATTTTGTGTTGAAAGCGGCTTTGATGTGGATCATTAGTGATTTTTGGGCATATGTTATGTTGTCTGGATAGAGCACAGTAGGAAAATTGACTTGTCATTATTGTGGTAATGAGTCTGATGCGTTTTATCTTCCAACCGGGGGTAAAACATGTAGGTTTGACAATCACAGAAAATTTCTTCCTCCCCATCATCCATTTAGATGCAATAAACAAAAGTTCATTAAAAATAGGATGATAAAAACACCTCCTCCACCTCACAAAGCTGGTGAAGAGATTTTGCAGAAGATTGAGGAATTAGGCTTGTTGAAAGTTACAGAATTTAATGTTGATGAAGTTAATACAAGCATTAGTCAAAACATTGGTTGGAGAAAGCGAACATCTTTTGGGATTTGTCATATTAAGAAACTAATTTGATACATCATAATCTAGATGTGATGCATATTGAAAAAAATATATTTGACAAAAGACAATGCAAAATCATGAGCCGATTTGTAACTTTTTGTAGAAGAAATGAGTTATATAAAGATCTTCACACCGGTAAATATCCGAAAGTATGTTACACTTTGGACAAAAACCAAAAGAAAATATTGTGTGAATGGTTGAAAATTCAAAAATTTCTAGATGGTTATATGTAGGACCTCGGCCTCGCATCCTCCAAAGGGCTCGACCTCTCGGGCCTCGCTCCTACCCGCTTGCAGATATTGTCCGCTTTGGGCCTCGACCTCTAGGACCTCGCACCCTCACGGTTTTACTTTTCCACGAGACTTCCCAAGAGGTCACCCATCCTGGTACTGCTCTGGCCTTATCATGTTTAACTTCGGAGTTCTGATAAGTTCCGGTGCGTTAGGACATGGAAAACGAGTCTGCAAGGGAGAGGTTTTCACATCCATGTAAGGCATGCTTCGTTGTCCTCTCTAGTCGATATGGGATACCCCCAAGTATTCACACCCCCTCGGGAGGCCCAGCGTCCGCGCTGGCATATCGCTCGGGTCTTGTCTCTGATATGTAGAGACATAAAAGACAAAATAAGGGCAAAATAGGAAAGACCATGTAAGTGAAGGGAAAAATGGGAAGAATAGGCTATTTTTGTGTCTTAAAGTTGAAGAAGAGAGGAGCAATTTCGTGCAAGGCTTGGAGAGGAGAGAGATAGAAGAAGAGAAGAAAAATTCGCAAAAGCTAGGAAGAAGGAGGAAAAATTGTGAAAAGAAGGGAAGAATCAAGCTTCTAATGGTAAGTTCTTCATCTTTTCTTCTTGTTGATGTAAGATATATGTTGTTATGTTGTGAATGGAGAAGTTTAGAGAGAGAAAGGGGTTTTGGGTTGGGTGTTAGATTGGAGGAAGGAGATGGGTTTCTGAGTTCGGTTTTGGGTTTCCTAACCTATATGGACTATGGGTAGGTTGAATTTGAGTTCGATTAGGGTTAATTTCATTTGATTATGATTATGGAAATTTGGGCATTTCCATTTGGATTGGAAATTTAATGGGAATGTTTGGGTTATGTTAGGAAATCAAGAACCTACCCAAGAGCAAGAGAAAGGGCATCATTGAAGTTGGATTTTCAAGAGTATAAAGTGGGTAATTTACTTATAGTTATTGTGTAATGGGCAAAATGCCTTATGTGTGTATATGTGTGTATGTATATGCTTGAATGGATAAATTGTGAATTGCCATGTTGTGTTTATGTTATGTTATGCATTGAAAGATGTATGACATTGTAATAAAGATTGAATTGTGAGCATGATTATGCTATGTCTTTTAGCATGACATTTTGATTGAATGGAAAGAAGAAAAATCATGAGAATTATGAATTTGAGAATGATTGAATTAAGCATGAGAATGTGAGATTGTGAATAATTGAACTAAGTATGAGAATTGATTGTATTTGGACGAGAGAGAAACCGTTTCGTTAGTCATGTGCACGTCGACGTTAAGCCTTCTCCCGGCTACCCGCTTGTGGCCCACGAGATCCGAAAAGTGGACTCAATTCGTTCACAGAGTAAACTTCGGTTTCTCTATTTTGTTCACGGAACTCTCGAGCCAAATTGTGTGTGCATTAGCATTTTGATGTGTTATGTTATGATGAGAATTGTGATGTAATGCTTGAATGAGAAATGACATCAATTGTGTTTAATGTGTTGATGTATTGAATTATGAGATTGTGTTCGAAAATTGTGAATGCTAAGATTCATTGTTGGTCTATATGGATATTTTTTTATGTATGATTGTGTGGCTCATTGCCAATGGCTATGAATAAGTTAGCCACTGAGTTGTATAGCTCAACCCATAATTTTCCTCCTCAGGTGCGGACCAAGAAGAGTAACGACCCTTGCAAGGCATTTGGGACACTCCAAGATAGCTAGGAGTCTTTTGTATTTAGCAACATTTAGCTAGCTTTATAGGCATATCAAACATGAGCATCATTTTTATTTTGTATTAAGTTGATATATGTATTGATATGTAAGTAAAGCTTGTTTAAACATTGGTTTTGTTTTTAAACGAGAATGAGAATTGAGAAGTTCATTTTGTATGATTATGTTTCTTTAAAGTTTGAGTATAATGGATATGCTTAACTTTGATTAAGAATTCCAATTGTGGCTAGTGTTATAACATGTTGTTATTGTGAAGGATGTGTGTGATGAATCCTTTGGAGTTGAGTTTCAATGATGTTTGTAGTTGTTTAATGGGTTTGAAGTGGTTTTTATGGTATTGGAGAAGAATATCAGGTAAGGGGATGTTAGGATGGGTTTAGGAACCTTTGAAGGGGCCTTGGAGGGTGAAAATTTTGTGACACCTGAAGGTTACACGGTCTGCCCATGTGATTTTACACGGGCCGTGTGTTTTTGGGTGCAGGGACACTATTTCACCCGAAGGTTACACGGCCTGACCGTGTGATTTCACACGTTCTGTGTGGTTTGATCCTCCAAACAACAGAATTTAAATTTTACGTCTTCACTAAAGTTCTAACCCTAGATGTCTTCTTTCCAACCATCGAAAAATGAAGTCAATCCGACACCTATAGTGAGAGTTATGGCGTTTGCACCAAAGTATGTTCAATAGGAGGAAATATATGAACATGTTGGATTCGTTTGGCCATAACTTCTTGGTCCGACCTCCGAATAAGGTGATTCTTAAGGCGATAGATTCCTAACATGTTTTTCTACCTCTTAATAAACATTGATAGCTTTTGGATTTAAATTCAAAAAGTTGATGGAAAGGAAGTGAGGGGTCGGTTTGGAGAGCATGATTGGGCTATGAACATATTTTGGATTTTTAAGCATATCTTGAGCTATAGAGCTCTGAATGAGGTGGTTATTGTTTATAAATAAAATAGAGACTAAGAGCTACCATTTTTGAAGGAGTCAATTATAATTGTTATGATTTTGTTGTGTGGACTCACCTTTATGGCTTGAGATGTTATGAGAATAAGGACTGTTCATTGAGGGTTAAAGAATTTGGAAACCCTCTTATGTTTACGACCCCAGTTCGATAGTTGGGCTTCAGAAACGGGGCTCAACAATTAAATAATATGAGAGAATATAATGTTAGAAAATAAATGAAAAGAAATTGGATTATAATATTAGAAGAACTAAGTGTTCTTGAGGTGTAAGCTTAAGAATAAGCTAGACACATATAAAGGGTAAAGACTAAATGGTGAACTTAGAATGATCATATGCAAATGAAGTTTAAAATGTAAGTTCAATTGGATATATATGAATTATGAAATGAGAATGAGTGTAAGATGTGAATTTTGATAATATACCCGAGATTGTCATTAAGCATGCATTATACACAACACATATACATATTTGTGTGATTGAGTGTTCATATGATTGTGCAATTAATAATGAGTGTAAATGTGTATTGTATGATGTTGATATACAGGATAGAACACCCACATCCAGACATTTTTGAATCATGGAAGCTAATGATAATCTAGAGCGTACAATGAGTCAACTTAGATGGTCTTACTTACTGATTGTTCTGTTTGTATTATGTATTGAATGATTTTTTTAACATCCCATTACCCACGTTGAGACTAGAATAGCATATATATGAGAGGTTATTAAGAGATTAAAAAATGTATTTCATGCTCATTCATTATATGATATACAAATACACGTTGTTCCTCTTTGCAAAACACTCTAATATCCTTCATTTTACTCTTTTCTTCTCTTCTATTTGACTTTCTCCATTGTCTTCAAGCTTCTTCATCTTCTTCATTCATTTTGTTGACAACCTCCACCGAACTTGAACCTAACTTCCTCATCTTTCACTTGCTACTCCCACCATGTCACCTTTTCCATTTCCATAAGAAAACCCAAACCTTCCAACCTTCAATATGATGATCATGGGTTGTGTGTGACGTTAGGGTTAAGTGATATTTTAAAGATTTTAGAGTTAAATCAAGTAAGTAGCTTGTTAATCTTGATGAGTATTGTTAAATGAACCTAGAATGATGAGAAATGTAAGATTGATGACTTGATTATGTGAGTTTTTATGTGTGTGTCGTGGATGATGAAAAATTGATATAAATGTCTTGTTTTTTTATATATATGATGAGTAATGATTAATATATTGTTATAGATATGTTTTTGAGGTAGAATGATCTTCATAAAGGCGTTAGAATGAGTGCAGAAAAATCAATGATGAATGGGTAAATGTATATGCTCTATTTTTGGTTAATGGTTAAATATATATATGATGAATTGTTTGCGAATGATGTTGAATTAAAATGAAGTTGATAATGAAGAGTAAATGAAGTAGAAAGGGTGAATTTTGTACAAGATTTGTTAGGTGTAAGATGTTAGATGTTGTAAAATCTGGAAAAATTGGAAGATGAGTCCTATTTGCCACTTTCAGTGAAAGTTTGCTACGACCAACTTATAGGATTTTTATGAGGACTTTCTCTTGGGAAACTTTTTGTGTGTGAGGCTAGGTTTAAGTGAGATTTTAAAGATTTTGGAGTTAAATCACGAAAGTAGCTTGTTAATCTTCACGGTTATTGTTAAATGAAACTAGAATAATGAGAAATGTAAGACTGATGACTTAATTATGTGAGTTTTTATGTGTGTGTCATGAATGATGAAAAATTGATGTAAATGTATTGTTTTTGTATACGTATGATGACTAATAATTCATATATTGTTATAGATATATTTTTGTGGTAAAATGATCTTCATAACAGGTTAGAATAGGTGCAGAAAAATCAATGATGAATGGGTAAATGTATATGCTCTGTTTTTTGTTAATGGTTAAATATATATATCATGAATTGTTTGGGAATGATATTAAATTGAAATGGAGTTGAGAATGAAGAGTAAATGAAGTAGAAAGGGTGAATTTTGTACAAGATATGTTAGATGTAAGA
>JANITW010000235.1:52170940-52187076 GCA_027564335.1 Erythroxylum williamsii
AATTGAAATGGAGTTGAGAATGAAGAGTAAATGAAGTAGAAAGGGTGAATTTTGTACAAGATATGTTAGATGTAAGATGTTAGATGTTGTAAAATCTAGAAAAAAAATGGAAGATGAGTCCTATTTGCTACTTTCAGTGAAAGTTAGCTGTGGCCAACTTATAGGATTTTTATGAGGATTTTCTTTCGGGAAAAATTTGTTGCATCCAACTTGTAGGATTTTTTTTTAGGGCTTTCCTCTTGAGAAAAGTTCGTCGTGGCTATTTTTTCTGCACAACTTAAACATGCTTTAGTATTTTGACAATATCTTATCCTGTTGTTATCCAAATGGAGTGATTTTTGATTTGGAGTTAACTAGAGACATAAGAATACAAATTGTCTGAAGAAATAAAATTTTAATTCACTCTCTAAGAATTTCAATTTCTAGATGGAAGTTGAGTATAGGGCACTGTTCTAGTATAAGAATAGTTCGAAAATGTGAATATGCATATGAATGAAAAAGTGATTCTCAACATAAATGTTGAATGCCGGACTAAGGTCCATTGATATATGAAAGTGACTAATTGATTATGTGATTGATTGAGAATATAGAAATGTGATGCATTTTATTACATGAATGCATGAATCATAAAGGCTATTGTGACCGAAGTAGCCAGTGACAAAGAGCTTAAAGCTCATATTGTGATCAGAGTCTCAGGCTCAAATATAAGTGTACTCGGTATCCACTAAGGGATATGGGACATTTTTTATACATCCCGGTATCCACAAGGGATATGAGCCATTAAAAAAGCACTCGGTCAAAACAATAATAAAAGAAAGTGAATCTCATGAGAACTACATATGCATATGATAGTTATGATTTAAATAGTTGACTGATTTCAGAATGTGATATGTGTTAAATGTGAAATGAATGCTCAAGTGATATGTGATGATTCATGATTATCAATGAAATTATGTGAATTATATGATTATATGAATTGTATGTGTTATGTGATCGATGGCTCACTCGCTAAGGGATATAAGCTAGATAAAAAGGTACTCAGTCACAATAATAATAATTAAAAGTGAGTCTCATGTGTATTGCATATAAAATCGGTATGTATGTTTTAATAGTTTGAATGCTTTCTGAATGTAATTTATGCTGAAGTGAATGTGCAATGTATGTTGGACCCTGTTTTCGGAGTCCAACTATTCGAAATATCATAAGACTTGAGTGTATCACCCTGTAGGGTTATTTCAATGTAATCTCCTTAACCATCATCGGTTTATCTTCTTGCTCTGATCCCATAAGTGTTGGGCCCCAATTCCAAGGCTTACACTAGTCAAGTAGTGGAAATTCAAAAAAGCTTCTTCAAAACAATCGTATCTTTATTTCTCTAGTTTAATTTGAAATAAGAATTATCTCATTCAAAGCTCTATAGATTAAGATATGATTAAAATACCGAAGTATGTTTAGTAAAATAACCAATTCATGCTCTTCCAACCGATTCCCTCACTTTCTTTCCATCAATATTTTTTAAATCAAAGAATAAGGATAACAATTTCTATAGAGAGATAGAGAAATTTGTTAGGAATCTATTGGTTTAAAAATCAAGTCATTTGGAGGTCGGACGACAAAGTTATAACCAAAAGAATCAAACATGTTTAGAGTTGGAAAAACCCTTCGGGTGCGATCGCGATGAACAAAGGTGAGATTGCGAGGATGAAGGTGCAATCGTGAGGAAGGCAGGTGCGGTCGCGTGGATAAAGGTGCGATCACAAGAAATCAAGGTGCGATTGTGAGAGTGATTGGTACGCTCACAAAGGGTGCTTAGTGCGATCACGACCGAAGTTGTCCTGCATATACATCCTCAACAACATCACTAACTTCAAATGATCATAACTTTCATCTATGATATCCAAAAATTTCATACTATATACTGTTGGAAAGCTAGAAAGACAATCTACAACTTTCAAGAAGATATCTTTGTCTAATTCAGCCTAGATTAACATAGTTCTTCCTTGAAGTCAGAACACCAATTTTACCTTTATGAAAAACTTGAAATTTCAATGTACAACTTGGAAAGTCATAAGCATAACCATTCAACTACCAACTTTACTTCATTAACTCTCTAATCTCTACTCATTTGACTCATTACTTTTAAATAATTCTCTTCATTCACAAAAATCATATCTTTCTTCTCCATAATATCTCATTTATATATAACAACAATTCATATTCAAAATTAATTATCTCAAGTTGATAACTTCTTCAAGTATACCAATTTTTAGCTCAACATCATCCATACACAATTCATATTTCATTAACATCGAAAGATAAGCGTTTTACCAATAATTAATGGGTATTTCAAGCCACAATACATCAATATCCCAAAATACAAAAGTTACTTGATCAAATAATACTTAAAATACGACTAAAGCCTCGTGTTCTCATAAACTAACATAAAACACAAAAAGATGCAACTTTGGAGTGATGCCTCGACTCTTGATCACTCGTTCTCTTTCTCATCACCTGAAGATGGGAGGAATGGGGGTGAGCTTGAAAGCGCATGGGTAACAGTTTTATAACCAAAAACAAGCAAAACCATTAAAATATTTATTTCCATTGTAGAAATTCATATTGAATCATAAAGCACATATTTTCCAAATTCTCATTCATCAAACAATTCATAAGCAACATAATTCATGTATTCAGCAAATCCATAATTCATGTATTCAACAAATTTGTCAACACATAAGTACATCAAAATGGTTTGGGTGGGTCCAAAATAGAATGTATTACATATTTCCACATAATGGTCCTATGTAGCCGTGAACAGAATGTATTATCGCAATCTCACTTAATGATCTTGCGTAGCCGTGAATTTAAGGAAGTTCGTGAAGGAGCTCCATGCTACTAGCGGGCAGGCGGGAGAAGCTTTTTAATCAAACTGCACTTGACATAACTTAGGGGACCATTGCAAACCCACATAATCACGCATTTCACAACTTGTAAACTTGTTGCCCAAAATGACACTTTTTCGAAACTTGATTTCATAACCGTAATATCTTTTCAAAAACCATTTTCATATTCTTCAAAAATCATTTCCATCAGTCATTTCATAAATCAATAACACAATTCATATACAAACATGTAGCACATTCTTAAAGCATTTAAAAAGCAATAAATGCATATGAATAAAGTAGTTGAAAATCATTTATTTCCATTTCTTGAAAGGAACATTAATGGCTTATTACTCAATTATAAAAGTGTAAGCCACCTTGAATTCCTTACTTAACACTTACTCAAAGATGCCTCTCCTCTTGTTCCTCTTACCTCTTTTGATTCCCTTAAAATTTAAAAAAATTCTCAATTGAATATGAATTCCAATTTGAGGACCCCTAAGACACGTTCTCTAAAATCAATTCTAGAAAACTTAAACTCATGCATTTCCTAAGTTTCATAAACTAAAACTCTTCCAAAAATCCAAAAGATTAAGTAAGACCTTACCTTGAATCTTCACCAAATGAAGAGTTTCTTAGCTCTTATGAAAGCTCTTTTCTTCCTCTACCTTTTTCTCATCTTGAACAACCTCAAAATCTCTCTAGAAAGTTTAGAAAAGATGAACCCTAGCTCAACTCTCTTCTTTTCTCTCAACCACCAAAACTATCTTCTTTCTCTCTTTGTTTTTGTATTTCTCTCTTCTCTCCCTCAGTTCACGTTTTCTTCCTTCTTTAAAGTGCAAGACAACATTTCTTCTTCCACTTATACCCTTAATGAGTCTAAATTGTCCATTTTTCCCTTCCTTTATGCCTTATGGCTCTTTATCCTTAAATGACTTGCCAAAAATGCCCTTGAGCATTCTTACTACTTTAATTTAACAATCCAATGAAATAAATCCTACTAACATAGGTATAACAATTAAACTCCTAAAAATAAATCTATCAAAACCCTAATATTCATCTAAATCATTATGTTATTTTTTTTAAGCTTAGAAGAGTTACCTCATTAGGCAAACGGGAGTATACTCTCTGCATTTAAGTAAGAGATAGAGGTCGAGATCAGATCGCATTTGTATTTGTATTATCTTATTTTTGTATCAAATTGAGTCTTCTACAATTATTGTACAATGTGTATTTGAATATTTTTGTATGTAATAAATTTCCAAAATGGAAAGGTTTGTAAATGAGATTGATCTTGAGTATAATAATAATAAGTGTGATTTTGATGTTACGAAAGAAAAAAAATAGCCCCAATTTAATTATTGATTTCTATATATGCGTGCATTGTTTTAAAAAAAATTTGTAATGAGATTTTACTAACTGACTATACTAGCATTCCACCCTCGCGGGGCAAGTTCTCAGACGTAACTGAGGATGTTGGATACGTGTCTTGTAAGAGTAGGGAGCTACATAAATAACCTCACACAATCCCTCACGTGTTTCACTCAAATGATGTCACTCCCTTCGTGTTTAGGTCACGACAATAACTCCGAAAAATAAACTCACACATTCTTGTCTTTTACCACTCAATCCCCTCTGAAATTCAAATCACCAGTTGGAACCAGTTCTCAACCGATCAAAAGAATAAAAAATGTGTGAAAATTTTGAACCAATTAGCAAATACGAGTATGATGAAACAATAAAATTTTTGTGGTGTTTCTATACTTTTTTTAGACTTTTTTAGATTTTTTACTTTTTTGGACTTTTTTCAGTTTTTGGAATTTTTTGGATTTTTTCAAAATTTTCAAAATTTTTGACTTTTTTTAATATAGGCTGAAAGTTTCAACAAAAGAAACAAGAAGAATAATTAAAAGCCCTAGCCAAAATAAGAGCAAGAAGAAAGATAAAAACCCTAGGCTGAAAGTTGATTCACACCTGAATTGATAAATCGACGGTAATTAGATGGTGATGGGTGGCGATTTCTTGAATTCCAATAGAATTGAATAAGGATTCTCCTCCACACCAATACTCTAATACCAAATAACACTCACAGAGAATTGAAGGATTGAAAAGTTTGGATTCAAGGAAACAAGAAGAGGTAGATTCGAAGACCTCACAATGAACTTGTCTCCAGCAATATAGATAACGGGTAAAGAACAAATCAAGAAAGTTGTTCAGGATCAAAAACATGCCACAATCTGATTCAGTTGATGAATGGTGTTTAATTCCTAAGTTGAAAAGAACAAGAGGAGTTTCTCCTATCAATAAGGCCGACAACACACAAGAAAATAATATGATCAAAAGTTATCTTTCCCTAACCCTAAGGAGGGTCTTTATACCTAGGTCAAATAATAAAAGACCTGGGCTAAATAATACATAAAAGCCCAAAATAAATATAACTTAAAACGAGTCCAAAATAGAATAATAAAAACACGTCTAGGCCTGGTCCAACACGCTCCCAAGTCTGATAATAGGCGCACCTCTCCTTTTGGGCTTAAATGATGATGGGCAGCCCAATACAATGGTCTTCAAGTCTCAAGTGAGTCTAATCCAAGGATTTGAGATAAATGAATCAATTTGGGCTGTGATTCAGATATCTCTCCTCCAATAGGCTCAGTGCACTCCATCCTCTTCACAAATTGGCCAACATGTGCATAAAGAGCCTCCTTAGGTCTTTCGGTCCTAGCTCTAGACATAAGTCCAACTGGAATGACAAGCTCACCCCTATCATACACGTCATCTCCATGATGATCCTTGCTTCGGCTCACATCATGGTATGTCTTCTATTCTATACTCATTTATAGTAGGGTATTTGATGTATGTTATGATGTGTTCAAGACCAAATATTGTACAGGTTGCTGGATTAGTGAGCATATTATTTTCTAATCCAAGAAAGGTTCACTGGAAAGTAGCAAAATGAATTTTGAGATACTTGAAAAGTACTTCAAAGTGGAGTTTATGTTTTGGTAATGGTGATCTTATTTTATAAGGTTTCACAGATGTAGATATAGTTGAGGATCTTTATGGAAGAAAACTCACTTTAAATTTTTGATTCAAGTTTACAAGGGGAGTCATTTCATAGCAATCCAAGCTACAAAATTGTGTATCCTTATCTATGATTGAAGTAGGGAATATAATTGCAAGAGAAGCTAGTAAGGAGATTTTTTTTGGTTGAAAATATTCCTTCAAGAGTTAGATATGAAGCAACAAGATTATGTAGTATTTTATGATAGTCAAAGTGCTATTAACTTGAGAAAAAATACAATATATCATTCCCACTTTAAACACGTAGATGTTAGATATCATTAGTTGAGTTTTATAATTAAGAAGCAACAATTGATATTGAAGAAGATTCATACTGATGTGAATGGTGCTAATATGTTAACTAAAGATATTCCCAAAAGCAAGCATGAGCTTCGTAGTAAGCTTGCCAAGATGTCTCTTAAGTGGCTGTTGAAGTTAACATGTTTTTCCTATAATTAGGTTAGAGGGGGAGATTATTGAGTGTCCAACCCTATTTTGAGACTTTTCGTGATCATTGACACTTTTATGGTTTACAGGAATGGCGAACGAGTGAAGAAACGAAAAATGACAATTAAATGAAGCTCTTCTAAGGGAGACACAACTATGCAAGGTGCTAAATGTCCGTATTTTTGACTTGCACGACCATGTGGATCAATCGTGTAAGTTATATTTTAATTAAAGTATAACTATGCTTGTGTCATGCCCGTGACACTTATTTATTTTCTTTTCTAATTTTTTGATTAAAAATAATTAAAATATAATTAATTAATTATATCAAAAAGTGAGATAAAAAAATTGTGCATTCAATCATAATAAATAACCAACTAACCCTTTTTATTCCTTACCTAATAATTAATTCATAGACTCCTTAATAAAGCACCTCCTTAATCTTAAATAATACATTTGGAAAACGAGTTTCACGTCATAAACATTTGATTAAATGTTGAAATTGAAGATTGACCTGATTCAGTTCTTAGGTGAGGCTGGAGTAGAATAGAAGACACAAAGGATAAAAGAGAATGAATTTGTGTAAACTTATCTCACTTGGAACATACGGCTGAAGTCTAGTTTCGAGAAAGAATTGAAATGCAACGGTGAAATTTGTTAGAAAGAAACTTAATTGCTACAGAGACAGCGGACGTTGAAGTGATAAAGCCGAAACCGTCAACAGCCTCAGCGACAGGGGGAAAAAAAACCCCGGGAAAGTGTCGATATGGGACCCACGTAGTACAGCTGTATAAAATCGAATTTCGAGGACCTAACCTGTGGGCCTACCAGTGTGAAGCACCAAGAACGGTTACGAGCCGCTGCTGCCGACCATTGTTTTCCAACCCGAAATATATAAAATAAATTCAATGGAGCCCACGATTTCTGAGACAGTTGGGGGGTTGCGTTTCCGACGTCGTATCGCCACGCGCTACCCAATTTGACCTTTTGGCCCCTTCCTATCGCTGAACCTGCCGATGATGCTACTGCTGCTGTTCTGTTGCCATCGTCACGTCCTGCGTACCGCTTCGTTTTTTGTCCTCATTCATTGTACCTACTTCCCTTTCCCAAACACTTGAATATTTTCCGTAAGAAAAAGCTAGGTTTTACTTTACTCCATTTCCTCTTATATAATCCTTTTGGCCATTGAGGTGCAATTTACATTTCAAGCTCTACGTGTCAACTTCAAATTGGTTATGTATTTTTTTTAAAAAAAAAAGTTTATGCGTCTCATATGTTTAAATTCATATTACACAATTTAGTAAGTAAGACTTCAGTTATCAGATAAAGTACGGTTCTTGACATATGAAAAACTTGGAAGAAAAACAAGCCACGTGCTCTGGTAGCAAGACTTGTATGATTAACCTTGAGCTAATGAGTTATTAACTAGGAACTACCAACGTGGAGTAGGTTGTATTATTTCGATTACCAGTGAAAAAGCAATTAGTTACATTCAATAATAAAATTTCAATGACTGCATTGTTTTCCTTCAACATTTATTATTTCAAGTTTTTTTTTTGTCTGATGGTTGATTTTAAAAAAACAAGGGAAGTAAATTAATTAGATGAAATGTATGGTTAATCAAGATCCAATAATATCATCCATTATCAACTTATACAAGAAAAAGAAGTGGAAAAGAAAAGCAGATAAAGTCAGGAATAGTCATTAGTCAGTAAAAAAAATACAAAAAGGTAAATGTGTATATTTCGTCACATGTCCATTCTATGCCAACTGGAGGAGTAAGATAAGATGGCCCAAATGGCATAAGATGAAAAAGCACAAAACGAGAAAAGGGTAAACCGCTCGAGTTCTACGGAAGAATCATTCCATCCTTTAAGGTAGGTTTAGAAATTTAGGATTAAATGAAATAGAATGGTAATTAATAAAACGGAATAAAATGGAGTGAAATAAAATAGAATAAAATGAATTACTCTATTATTTAGAAGTTAATAAAATAAAAAAATTTGGAAGACAAATTATGTCATTCTATTCTTGACTTTTCAATTTAAGAAGTTACAAAATATTGAATTTCATCCTATTTCAAAGTAGATTCTCAAACAATAGCCTGAATTATTTGGTCTATTCGATCCTGTTTTAAAATAAATTCCTAAACAACAACTTAAATCATTTGAACCATTCCGTTCCATTTCCTTCCATCCTTTTACCCACATCTAAACATATCTTTAATTTTTCCCAAATACAAATAGACGAAAAGGAACCCCTACAGTAAGCCAAGTGCGGCACGTGCTTGTCACTCTGTTGCACGTGAGCTCTCCATCCTCTAAATTCGCTCCACCCCCTCACTTCCCTTGTCTCTCCTTATTTCCTCGCCTCTCTCCTCTCTTGGCAACCGCTGTCCAAGAAATCCTAAACAGTCCTTGTAAGATTTCTGTTTTCGCTTATAACAAGGTATTGACCTTTAATTTTTTCATATGTCTATTCAAATCTTTTAACTTTCTCTTCTTTTTTCGTTTTCTTTTTAGTTCAATACATTTTTTCTACTATTTTGGTTGCTTAGAAGCTGATTGCGACCATTTTAATTTTGGGTTTTCTCGTGTGCTTATGCTTGTGGACCTAGTTATTGCGACCATAATTGAGCTAAACTAAGACGATCCTATTTCTTGGTTTTTTTTTTAAATTTTTATGTAACTAAGCTACGAATTCATTATCAAAAGATAACTCCTATATTCTTTTTATTTGGCTTTTTTATGACGATTCATCTTAGAGTTGTGTTAGCGCCTCGATGATTTATTTTTCTTTTGTCAAAATGTGATCTTTTTTGCTTTTGAGTTTAAAGTTAATTGATTTTTCACACTACCGGAAATACCTTATAATTTGTTGTCGGTGTGGTTTAATCTATGTTGCGAAATTTGGAGGCTTTTTTAAAATTCTTGTTTTCTGATTTTTCTTTAATTTCTCTCCTATTTATTCTCAGAATTTTTTCATTATTTGTGTGCTCATTACTTTCCTCTTGATTTTTGTTTGTATCTAGAAAGCAAGAATGTCAATTTTCTTCGTAAAGGATTTTTTTGAGAGATTTTTAGGAAGGATTTTTGTCTGTGAAAGATATCAGTAATTCAGTAAGCTGGAGCTGCAAAGTCTTCATGTGCTTGGTGAATGTGTTTTGATAATAGGCGAGCTTGTTAATTTTGATATATGGTATGGTTTTGGTATGTACACTATCTTTGCAAACAAATGAGGTTCCAGCGATTATAGGTTATCTATTGGCATTAGTAGTTTCTGCACAAGGATAAAATTCCATTAGGAGTTTACTGGACACAGCTGCCATCTTGCATTCATTGGGACTATTGTTTTCATTATGAATAACCATACATATCTCCCTTTCTTTTGATGCAAAATTTTGCCTTCATTTATTTTTCTTAACCATATTAGAGCTAATCAACCTTTGCATACAAGGAATCTCCATATTAGAGCTAATCAACCTTTGCATACAAGGAATCTCTGCTGTAGGTCTTTGTCTTTCCATATGTGTGTTCTGTTTCTGACCACGTGGCTTTCACTTGCTTAGGTCTTCTGTGTCTGGTTCCTTTTCCAATCCTGTATCCGATACTTGCTCTGCAGTTGTTACCTCAGAGGAGGTTTAGTTTCTTCTTCTCATGCTGATGTTTCATTTTCTTATTTAGGTTAGCCACTTCAGTAATATTTGATAGTTTCTTTTTACTGTTTTCTTCTGGCGTGGAATTTTTTCCTTTCAAATTGGACTCGGAGTGGCAACTTAGTTCCAGAATGAGTGATAGCTTTCTTTTTAGAATTGTTAATTATCCACGTCATTATATAGAAACAATGATTTTCTGATTTTTCAAATTCTTATGTCTGCTTGTGCTGGGCAGTCATTTTGATTATTTTAGAAAGAAAAGAAAGAATACAGTGTGGTGTGCGCAGGCTTTTCAGTCACTAAAAACTGTCTTTTTTGTTTTCTTTTATTACGTGTTGCATTTTTGGTTTTCAATCTTGTACATTGATTTTAGTTTTTCGTTGCCACTAAATCTCAAATCTTCATTTCGTGATCAACATTTTGAAGCCTTTTGCTTTGCGGTTTGCTGATTTGTATTGTTTTTTTAAATGCTAAGATTTTATGATATGTTTTGCTCAATTCATCGTTGTTTTCAAATACAATTTCATTTTTCACCTCCTTTTAGGAATGGATTGCTTTATGTCAAAGTGAAAGAATGAGAATAGGAGAAATATTTTACAGCATGTTTAAAACAATTAGAGTGATGCACTTGAACGTACTGAATAATTTATGTTGAATACAAAATGTGAAGTGATTGGCAATTATATGTATAGATTGGGCTCATAGGATCTACAGGTTCATCATGTAAGGATACCTCCACTTCCTTGCAAAATTCATTTTTGTTGAGCGACTATATCAGTTATGGATCATCCTCTGATGATGCTATATGTTATTAAATTTCATTTTTATCATGTTTGGATATCTTGTCCTTATTAAAGAAGTTCTCATTGTGCCACAGGATGTTTGGATACCAGGATCATTTTACGAAGGAAAATATTGTGAAAGGAATCCTCTTCTGTTGTAATTAATCAGTTCTATTATTGCATAAATTGCTTGATAAGAGTATGGATCGTCGCGACACTTCTGGATTTGTTAGTGGGGGTGGGATGTGTTGTTTCAGAGACATCTAACCCTACTTCCGTAGCTGATTTTATATTATAGTTAGAATATACCCCTTAGTTCTGTAGCTATTTATTAAACCCAGAAGTCAGGTGTACTGTTCCTTGAGACATATTGTTGGGTGATCAATTGGCTTCAGTCTTTCCCTGATGGATGACAGGTTCCAGGACTTGGGTTTTCCTGCTAATAATCCTCCTAATGCATTCAAGATTTTAGGCAGTTCAATCCAAGGTGGACAAGCTGGGGTTGAATGCAGTGCAGACACTGTCCTACGCCTTAATTCCCCAGGTTTTTCAGTGCCATGCATTTCTCTCCCAAAGGGAACTAAACGGAAATGGAATATGATTAATGGATCCAAAGGGCAACATGTGGATTCTTCATTGTCTCTTGGGCTGCGCCACTCATCAAGTTCATCAGACAGCAAAGGTAGTTCAGCAACTGCTTGCACAATGTCGTCAGCTAAAGAAACAGATGAGGAGTCATCAATGGATCTTGAATTGGACTTTTCCCTTCACCTTGGCAATGAGAAGACACCCAGCCCAAAGAAATCTGCGATTTCGGATCTTAAAGGATTAAGACTGAAACCCAAGGTTGACCTGGAGTTAAGTCTCTCCACTGGGATCTCAGGATCTGATATCACAAGTGTCCATCCAAGCTCCAATTCTCTTGGATTTGGCGTTGAGATGCTGCAGGCCACTGGTGGGCATTCAAATGTAGGTCAAGGATCAATATCATGTCATCCGAAAACAGATATTGCGTTGTTTTCATTTCAGGCTTCACAGAGTAAAGAGGCCAGCTTGTTCTCCAATCAAATTCCAAGGTCTGTTTATCTAACTGGTATTGTTTCAGAACCTTCATCAAGTATTATAACAACGCC
This sequence comes from Erythroxylum williamsii, assembly GCA_027564335.1. Taxonomy (NCBI): domain Eukaryota; kingdom Viridiplantae; phylum Streptophyta; class Magnoliopsida; order Malpighiales; family Erythroxylaceae; genus Erythroxylum; species Erythroxylum williamsii. The sequence goes on from JANITW010000235.1 coordinate 52,182,903, forward strand.
AAAAAGTTCAGTCACCTGTACTTCTGGGATAACAGAGCAGCAACGACCTCATCAACGGGGATCTAGTTCCAGAACATGCCAAGTTGAGGGGTGTGGAAAGGGAGCTAGAGGTGCTTCTGGTCGTTGTATCTCCCATGGTGGTGGTAGGAGGTGTCAGAAACCAGGCTGCCACAAGGGAGCTGAGGGCCGTACTGTCTATTGTAAAGCCCATGGGGGCGGCCGGCGATGTGAATTCCTTGGTTGCACAAAAAGTGCAGAAGGTCGCACAGACTTTTGTATTGCTCATGGTGGTGGTCGAAGATGCAGCCATGATGGTTGTACTAGAGCTGCCAGAGGGAAATCAGGATTGTGTATTCGTCATGGTGGTGGCAAGAGATGCCAGAAAGAAAATTGCACAAAGAGCGCTGAAGGCCTTTCTGGTCTCTGCATTTCTCATGGTGGTGGTCGCAGATGCCAAGCCCCTGGGTGCACAAAAGGGGCTCAAGGGAGCACAATGTTTTGCAAAGCACATGGTGGTGGAAAACGCTGCACAGCCCCAGGTTGTACCAAAGGTGCAGAAGGGAGCACACCTTTCTGCAAGGGCCATGGAGGGGGGAAAAGATGTGCCTTTCAGGGTGGTGGTGTCTGCACAAAGAGTGTGCATGGGGGAACCAATTTCTGTGTTGCACATGGGGGTGGCAAGAGGTGTGCTGTTGCTGGATGCACGAAAAGTGCAAGAGGGCGGACAGATTTTTGTGTTCGTCATGGTGGTGGAAAGAGATGCAAGTTTGAAGGCTGTGGCAAAAGTGCCCAAGGCAGCACTGATTTCTGTAAGGCACATGGTGGGGGTAAGAGATGCTCTTGGGGTCACCCTGCATCAGAATATGGTATTCAATCTTCTGGTCCTTGTAACTCATTTGCAAGGGGTAAGACAGGTCTGTGTGCACATCACAGTGGTCTGGTGCAGGATAAGAGGGTTCATGGTGGTATTACCTTGGGACCTATGGTTCAGGATCCCAAAATAAGCCAACCTGAGAAAATGAAAGAAGCCATCGCTGAGGACATGAGTGTTGATGTTGTGAACATTGCCTGTGATGCTGGAAATACTTTTGATTCGAAACAAGATGGTGTTACAAGTGTCTATATCTCTGTTGTGGAAGCAGGCATGTCATCAATGTCAGCTGTCCTACCAGAAGGTAGGGTGCATGGTGGCAGCTTGATGGCAATGCTGGCAGGTGGGTCTGATGTTGATTCAACCATCAAGCACACAGCGACCAGCAAGTTGTTGGAACCAAAAGAATCCAATACCTTGCTTCAGAACTGGATGTGAGGTTCATTTATTGCCCTTGCAATGGACGAGTCTCTTACCCATTTGTATAGCCCAGAAATTTACTTATTGCCTGTTGGTGTTAGAACTTCGTTGCTCATGTATTGTTTAAATTGCAAGAAGTTGTAAGAGGTTCAACAATCCTTGTGTGAGTGTTTTGGGGGAATCCAGTAGGACTTGCCTAGAGTCAGGTTTCTGATGTTTTTTCCTGTATATAAGCATAGATGTCTGGCAGGATGCTGACATACAGGCTGATGCCTGTAAAATGAGGTCAGTTTGTCAAACATTCTGGTAATAATAAATCCTTTGTCTGGGATAAGTTTGCTTATGTGTCCGTTTCAAAGTGAGGTTATTATAGGAGTACTAGTTTAGACAAGGGGAACTATCTACAATACTCTGTTTCATATATTATCTTTGGATGTCTAGTCAATATTATTGCATTTCTGCTAGTTAGATGTCCTGTTGTTCGTACCAACGGATAAAAGGCCCAGCAACATTCAGTATCCGATTTTAATCTTGTTTCAGGGAATGGTTGAGTGTTAGGATCCAAATCCTAACAAGGCTAACTTTCACACTAACACAACACCAGAATACTAACAAACAGTGATAATCACGTAAACAAATATAGCTGAAGAAAAATATCAATTCAACAATATATTCAGTATATCATTTGGCAGACTTTGAGGGCTGACCAACCTCCTCTATTACAATACTATCACAACTGATTCTTTTCATAATCCCACTCTTACTCCTCTGTCACTCTTTATTCCCCTTTTTCCCTAACTAACTCACCAGCTCATTATTCCTCTCCCTTAACTAACTCTCCAGCTCAGCCTCATAATTCCCCTTTACAACCCTACACACTCCCCAATTCACTGATCTGCCCTACCCTTATTCTTCCTACGGTATTGTTGGCTATAACGGGTCTCAACAATACCCCCCCCAAAAGCCGCCACCTTGTCCCCAAGGTGGAAAAAAGGAAATTGATTGTTGATAAAATCAAAGCTCTCCCAAGTATTTTCAAATTCAGGAAGCTCCTTCTACTTAATCAACACCTCCAACTCACCATTAATCTTCCTGCGCACCTGCAGTACTGCTTCTGGTTCCACCTGCAATTGCATCTCCTCATCCAAACAATTCGGTAAGGGCTGAGAATTAGGGATAGACACCACTGATTTTTTAAGCTGTGAAATGTGAAAGACATTATGAATTCTCGCCGCAGGAGGTAATTGAACTTGGTAAGCCACTTCTCCTATTTTAGCGCTAATGGGATAAGGGCCATAATACCGAGGTCCCAACTTCTCATTAGGTCGAGAAGTAAGAGATTTGAACCTATAAGATTGGAGCTTAATATAAACTAAATCACCAACCTCCAGTGTGAGGGATCTTCTCTTCCGATCAGCATAAGTTTTCATGTGCTGCTGTGCCTTCTCTAAATTGGATTTAAGCTCATCCAAAATCTGATTTCTGTCGATTAACTGCTGGTGCACCTCCTCCACCAATGAACCCCCATCTGTGTACTTAAAGAGAATAGGAGGATCCCTTCCATACAAAGCCTTGAAAGGAGTCATGCCAATGGAACTATGATAAGTTGAATTAAACCAAAATTCTGCCCAGCTCAACCATCTTGGCCATTCCTTAGGCTGTTCTCCCACAAAACATCGCAGGTAAGTCTCTAAGCATCGGTTAACCACTTCAGTCTGCCCATCCGACTGAGGATGATAGGCTGAAGTCATATTGAGAGTGGTTCCCGATTGCCTAAAAAGTTCTTGCCAGAACCCACTCATAAACACCCGGTCCCTATCCGAAATAATGACCTTAGGAAAGCCATGTAAGCGGACCACCTCTCTGATGAATATAGCAGCAACTTGCTTAGCAGTAAAAGGATGCCTTAAAGCCAAAAAATGACAGTATTTAGTGAGTCTATCAACCACTACCAATATCGTATCCACTCCCATGGCTTTCGGTAATCCTGAAATAAAATCCATAGATAACTCTTCCCACACCAAATTCGGTATAGGAAGAGGCTGCAATAACCCCGCCGGCTTCAAAGCCAAATATTTATTTTTCTGACACACTTCACAAGATAGGATGTACTGCTTAATGTCAGATTTCATTCCTCTCCAGTACACTACTCCAGATAATCTCTTATAGGTACGAAAAAATCCAGAATGACCACCTGAAGGTGTGGTATGAAATTCACTAATCAATTTAGATATATGTGGACCAGATTCAGGTAATACTAACCTGTTGGCATAAAATAGATGAGAACCCCGCAATTGAAATGGTGGATGACCATCGGGTTGGAGCAAGAGATCTTGGACCAACTTCCTGAGTTTCGGGTCTTGTTGCACCAATCCCTCCAGCTGGTCTAACTCCTCATGGTAACCCATGGTGATGGCTTTAAGCTCCCCTTCATCCATTCTCGATAAGGCATCTGCTGCCTTATTTCACAGCCAGGTTTATAACGGATTTCAAAGCAAAATCCCATGAGTTTAGTGACCCATTTCTACTGTTCCTCTCCCAATAGCTTCTTATCAGTCAGAAAATGTAAAGTTCTTTGGTCCGTTTGAATAATAAAATGCCTCCCTAGGAGGTAATGCCTCCATTTTTGAACTGCCATCACGATTGCCATAAATTCCCTATCATAGACTGGTTTGAGCTGATTGCGGGGGGAGAGACCTTGACTGAAATAAGCTACTGGTCGTCCCTCTTGCATTAACACTGCTCCGATACCGGTTCCTGACGCATCAGTCTCAACAACAAACTGTTTAGCGAAGTCTGGTAGGACTAGTACTGGTGTACTTGTTAACATTTTCTTCAAAGCTTCAAAAGCAGTCTGTGCCTCTGCTGTCCACTGAAAGTTAT
>JANITW010000235.1:52458017-52471591 GCA_027564335.1 Erythroxylum williamsii
ACTCCCAATTTAATCCAAATAAACCATAAATCACACAATTAACACAAGTCATGCTTAATAACATAAATTAAAAAAAAATTGGGGCCCAACATTTAATGACTCTAAAATCATTCAATTTGGTTCATTACTCTAAAAGTTATACTAAAAAAATTTCCAGGATGTTCTTATTCTAAAATAGCATTCCATACTCGACTTCCATCCAGACTTTGAAATCCTTGGAGACTGAATTTGAACTCAATTCCTTCATACAATTTGTATCCATATGTCTCTAGTTTATACCAAATTAAAAATCACTTTATTTGAATAACTATACAAAAATTTATACCTAAAATACTAAAATATGTCTGTGCAAGAAAGTTGAGCTCGCCGCAGCAAACTTCTCCATTAACATGTTCCGAGAACATGTTTTTCAACATTCTTCACCTTTTTACTTCCCATATTTCACATATAACCGATATTAACCCTAAATCATCTCTTTTACTTCATTTTCAACCTAATATCATTTACAAAAATATCAAAATCTATCTTTGACCATTAACCCTAAAACTAAACATTATGCGTTTACCCATTCTCAACAACTTCCCACACATATTCATCTCTTAATAAAATCAAAACATGTTTCATTCATCTAATCAAGAAGAATGATGCTTATACTTACTTGATTTAGCTGCAAAATCTTCAAACTCTTCAAGAATCTACAAACCCTAGCTTTTTCTCTTCTTTTTCTCTTCTTTTCTTCTCTTCTTCTCTTTACCCACGATTTCTTCTTCTTAAAAAATACAAGATAACTTCTTCTTCTTCTTTTTAAACCCTTAATGAGTTTGCAATGTCCATTTTGCCCCTTCCTTTAAGCCTTATGTCTTATACCCTTAAGTGAACTTCAAACAATTCCCTTATAACATCTTACTATTTTAATACTTCAATTCAATTAATCTATGTTATAAAATCTTACCAACATTAACACAATAATTAACTCCAAAAAATAATCTCTTAAGGACCTCTTAATTTATTTAAATCATGCTTATTCCTCAAGAAAAATTAGGGGGCCAACATTACTACTCTCCATGCTAGGTTTAGGGATAAGGTTGTTGGTCTTTAAGTTAGGGAGTGGAAGGAAGTCATCTAAGTTAGGAGGAACAGTTGTAGATTTGGGAGAGGAGTTTGTAGAATTGAGCAACCAGTCCTATGGAGGTTTCATTTCATTAATAGTAAAAACTTATCAATGGAAAAAGGGAAAGATGAGGAAAATCAGGGACTGGTTGCCATATATGGAAATTAAAGCTAGTAAACTAGGAAGGGACAAGGTGAACCAACTAAAAGAGTGATAAAGAGAAGAGAGAGCATTTTCTCACTTTAACAAGTTTTATATAACTGATTCCTTAACATATTGCAACTTATTAACACAATACTTTAACTCTTATAAATTTTGACACAAAGTTCTCTCAAGTTATAAATCTTCTTTAAAATTATGGACTATTAGTTTCTTATCCTACACCATAAAATCAAAGCTAACAAATGTAAAGAAATTTTAAAAAAATAAAACTAATAAAAATATAATAAGAAAATAAGAAAGATAATTATATAGGACTGAAAAATAAATAATAGGTTTCCTAAAACCAGCTGATTTTTCAAGCAATGATGTCAAAAACTTGGTAGGTTTAATGTTGTGTTTATGTTAATATAAGTTATATTGCATTTTGTGTTAGGTTTCAGATAGTTTTTGTTCAATTTTTAGTCTTTTCTAATATGTTTGTTCAAGATTGTTATTAGGTGTTTGTATTTAGGTTGAACTTTAAAGACTTGAAGAGAAGACTCTAAAAAGATTAAAGAATATTTAGAGGACACCTCAAGGTTTTAAGGAAGCCCGAATGTGTAACTGTACGAAGTCGTTTAGACCAACAACCGTTTATTCAAAATAAAACTTATTTCGGTAGAATTGGCAACTTGACCACTGGAGCTTTACATAGACATATCTAAGGCTTATGAGATCTAAATGAGCTTATTCAAAAACTCAAATTCAAGACAACATCCTGGAACATAATTCTTATGTGAAACTCAAGGCCCAAAAGGCCAAGAATGAGAAACAAAATTTGTCCTGGCCTAGTCTAACCTTCCCTTAGTTTTTTGCCCATAACTTTAGCTACAAGGCATTATTTTAAACAAAGGAGGATCTATTGCAAAGCTTAGCAGAAGACCTACAAATTATATAAATGATTATGACCTAAAGAGGATGAAATTGAGATAAAAAAGAAGATAGAAGTATTAGGATGGAAAGAGAGCTGCAGAGGGAGAATCAATGGAATTTTTTCATCAACATTGATTGAGAGCTAGAGAAAGCGAACAAGAGCTACACTCCCAGTCATCATTCAAGGGTTCTTTAGCTCTCTATTCTTTTCAGTTTGTAGATTTTTCTTGTTTCAATTTCTTCTTGATACAATGGAATTTACTGGTTTGAATTCAATTTATATAAATAGAATTTTCACTTTGATGATGAATTGAATTATTCTTACCTAAGGTTTGCGTCTAGATTTAATTGAATGTCATGATTTGATCATTCTCATTAATATATATCTTGCTTGGATTGATTGTGTTATGTTAAATTCTAGTTTAGTAAATTGTCCACCTATCAGTCTTAAGATATTTCGTGAAGAATCGAAAGATGAAACTTGATACTGGAACTAAACATTCAATTACCCTAAGAATGAATTACAAATATAAGTGCTAGGGATTGCTTAATTTCTAACTTTAGACGGTTAGTAATTTTTAGTTTATGAATGTGAGAACTATTAAATTGATAGTTGCTAATTTGATTAAAGAGAGAATAAAGCCGCAGATTATATTAATGGGAAGGTTAAGAATTTAGACATGAAATTGGATTGAAGTGTAAACCCTAGGTTATCTTTAAAAGGTTTATATCAATTATGTGCTATTCAATCTTTTTTGTTTAATTTCATAATTTCGCAACCTCTATACATTATTAAATTCAATTCTTTAATTTCTTATTTTTAATCAAGTTATTACAATTAACAACTTCCTTGTGGGACGACCTTAGAACGTACACCATATACTACAATAACCTCGTATACTTGTGAGTGACGCATTTAGGCAGTGATAATGCAACAATATATATGTTTTATGCTAATATTACCAAAGTTTTTACTATTATAAATCTCACCCACTAATTAGGTAAGGAAACCTATCACTAGTAAAGTAATATAATGATAAATGAGGATTGAATCCCATAAGCAAGTAGTATTTAACACTATTAACTAGACTAAGGATAATAAATGAAAAGTATATGTGTGTAGATTTTAGAATAATAAAACATAAAATAAAACTAAACCTAATATTGATAAGGGAAATAATTGATAAGACAATTGATCAAAGAGAGTGCAATAAAATAGTTACATTTAGATAAGTATTTCTCCTAATAGCACTTTTAACTTCATGATTTAATTAACTTATATTAGATATAGTCTCTAGACTAATTAAACTTCCTAGAAGTTGAAATTACACTCTCTTAAGTTGTGTTCTTCTACTCTCTAATTGATTAACTCATCTAGCAACTATTACTAACTCCCCTTTGAATGCATTACGTTTTGTAAAATCCCATAAAGATTTTCACCCTAATACTGTGAAGATCACATAGTTTAAGACCAACAAATAACTTATAAAAAATATCTCTTGAAATATAAATGAAATTAAATCAATTCATACAAAAATATCTACTAGAATTTTTTCTATATAAAAATAGAAAAGATATTTACCGCAAAACATGTTCAAAATAATAAAATTAAAAGACAAAGATATAGGAATTATAATATAAATAAATCTATATCAACTCGATGACAGCTTGATTCGTAACTGATATCTAAATCTTGATTATCTAGTGAAAATTTTCTTTAAATGGATTTCCAAAGGTTGGAGAAGCCTTTCCATGCACTAAAAAAAATTAATATAATCCGCGACGTTTTATTAATAAAATGTCGCAGATTGTAAAGATTTTTTGTGACATTTAAAAAACATCAAAAAAAGTTTTTGTGACATTTTAAACAAACGTCACTAATTTATAACACTTTTCACAACGTTTTATCGATAAAACATTGTGGAATAGAATTTGGGACGTTTTGTTAAATAAAACATTGCTAAACCTTTAACGACATCGTTTGGTTTTTAAACCTAATTGTAAGTCATCTTTTACATTTCCAAAGAAAGAACTCACCATCTTCAACTGCCAACCACGAGAACCCGACAACCTACAAGCTCCAAAAGATCCCTCCCATTCTGACTCATCAGACGCAGAGGCATACCACTGATGATAACCGCAGTGAACCTGATGGCAATGGAAGGATGATTGAGGCGCAAGATCAATCTTGTAAGCGAAAGGATGGAGAGAATTCGCTGATAATTATGGCATTTAGTCTTGGGTTAAACAATATTCAGACCCGATCCGCTCCGTCTCCTTCTCCACTTGGTTTGGTCATGCCTTCCAAGTTTGAGAATGATGACGGTTTTCGTAAAGAATATCTTAACCCTAACCCTAACCCTTGATTTCAATCAGAACATAACATAAGTAGTACCTCAAAAAATTGCTTCATTTAATTCTTGTTTTTATCACATACTGGAATGTGTAGGCTCGATGGAGCAAGAGTCAATCTACGAGACCTTGAAGGATCACGGGTTGCCCATGGGTCTATTGCCAAAGGGCATAAAGGAATTTTTCATCGACAATACTGGTGCGTTGTCAGGGATTTTGGTGCAGGAGCTGTTTCTTTGGTTTCCAGTGAAAGGGATTAGGGTCGACGTACCCAGCTCAGGTGTTATTTATTTCAACATTGGCATTGTTTGTAAGCAGGTCTCACTCTCCTTGTTCGAAACTTCGCAGTTCATAGCTGAAGCAGTGTCCAAGGTTTAGTGAATTTCTACATACGACTTCTTCTTTTTCTCTTTTTATGGAAACTTGTTTGGATTGAGTTGATAGTATCTTATTATCAATTATGGGTTTTGAATGTCATTTCAGATTTTAATAGGCAGGGGCTTCGTAGAGTACAATTTCAAGTTTTATAATCATGGAAATGTGTTCAAAACTTATTGTTGTATTGATTGATTGAAAACGGGAAACTTTAGAATGGATCAGATGTGTGATTTCAGGTTTTATAATAATGGAAATGTGTGATTTGCAGGTTCTTCATTCTCGAGAAGTCGATCAGATGTCACCATAGTGTTCTATCTTTTTTTTAATCCACTAATGGGTTGTCATTTTAGGAGTTGCAGACCCACTAAAGAGAGAAGCTGCTGTAGTCATAGAAGGCCTTTGCAAAATGCGTGTCAAACCAGTTATAATGACTGGTGATAATTGGAGGACTGCTCAAGCTGTTGCTAAGGAGGTTTGTAGTTTCTCTTAATACTTTTATCGAATTCAGTTCATAACATAAATTTGGTATGAAGTAATGGTGGATGATTCTATATTGACATGGAAGGATTATTGTTAAGAATGGAATAATGTTAAAGAGCTTATCTCTGGAATTTTTTTCCAGCATTTCACACTTGTGTAGGTGCTAATGAGAAAAAGTTAACTCCAGAATGGTATAAGGAACATGGTGAATATCTTTGGGCCATAGTTTTCCTCATTTGAAGGTTAATCTCTATCTTTTTACTACAAAAAGAAGTTCCATATCTTCCATTTTGAGTGTAGACTTTTAATTTTTGTACCCAAGTATTGAATTGGTTCTTGGCACTTGAGTTATGTCTGCTAATATGAAATGTAAGACAATTCTAACTGCAATTGGGGAAACTATAAGTTACAGTATTCTCATCATTGCAACAGGTGCTTAGGTATTTTACTGATCTTGCAATTATATTTCTACCTTAGGTAATTAGCTTATAGTTTTAGTGATGGTCAAGGCTTTGGCACTTCAAATGGGATTTCATGTGGTTAGGGAAAATAGCAGGGGTGAGAGTTGAATTTTTTCTTAAAGAAAATTTGGCTTGAGCTAGTATTTTTGCTTGAGTTATGGCTCTTGTATCTTCTCTCCTTCTTTTTCAGATAATTAAATAGTATATGTTTGAGTTTGATTTTGGCTGTGTAAAAGCATCGAGCAGAATTTGGTTTTCCTCCAGGAGCTATCTTCAATAATGTAGGCTTTAAAACCTGAAGAACTTGGAGTGAGTGGATCAGATGCAGAAAATGTTTCCCTTGACTTATTTCCGTGAGTGGTAGATCATAATTATCAGGCCCTTGTGTATTCTTCAAAATTCCTATCAATTGGTTTATATAATGAAAATTTGAATAGCTTTTAACTTTAAAAATTCAAGTAATTGATTTGTATAATGAAAAATTTTTCAAGCAATTAATTTGTATAATGAAAATTTAACATTTGTATTTTTCTTAGGCAATTCACATTTACTTACTTCTTGAAATTGATTCTTGACATTTCATGATTTATCTAAATTTCCTGCATCCATATTATATATATCATAGTGGTGAGAAAACCTTATACCATGACAAAACAAAGGGAAAAATGGGCAGAAGAAGAGCATCAAAAATTCCTTGAAGCTCTAAAGCTCAATGGTCGTGGCTGGCGTAAAATATGATCCTTTGTATATTTCTTCTTTTGGATCAAATATAGGATTTCTTACATTCATATCCTAGCTCACAAGACAGTTTTGAATCAGCCACCTTAAAACTGTCTTTTGCTTTAAGTTCCCCATTAAAATGGATGAGTACATAATTCATTTACAAATATTTATTAAATGAATCTGTGTATCTAATTAATTCTTAATTTTCAAGAATTGATGTGTAAGGAATTGGTAGATTCAATAGAACAAGGTAATGTGTAAGGAATTGGCAAATTCAATAGAACAAGGTCATCCGGTGACAGAGGATGACCTTATTCTATTGAATCTGCCAATTCCTTAGGATGACCTTGTTCTATTGAATCTGCCAATTCCTTACACATTGGGATGAAGTGTGCGAATAGATCCAAAAGGTATAGTTTTGGGTGCTTATTTGATCACTTATCTTTAACTGTTTGCTTAATGTAATTTGTATTGGTCTGACACGGCTTGCTCTGTGTTTTTCTTTTTTTGAAGTCAAAATAACACAAAACAAACATTGCTTGAAGGATTTCAGTCTTGGCTTTCAATGTCTACACAGGTAGTTTCTCATATTTCTCAGTAATGATAGTGAATTATTTGGTTTTACCAATAAGGAAAGTTTTGTTATTGTGTTATTGGTTTATTCATTTTATATCCATTCATGTTTGGAAAATGTTCTTATAGAGCTATGATTTGCTATGTATTCATAGTTTCTATTCTGAAACCAGATTTGTATGACCATCTTTACTTTAAATCAAACTTAGCAGATATTTATTATTTCAAGTTGAAAGTTATTATATGACTAACCAACATACGTATAAAAAAAAAAAGAAAAGAAGACAATGGCCAAGGAGGAGACAGATTTTGGTGATCTACTTCTAATCTACTGAAAGCCTATACTTAATTCGTTCTTCTATTTTATTTTCATCCTAATATCCTCAGTAGAGAGCAACTGTAGTTCTTATAGTTATCAATTGATTTTATGGGGATTGGTGTGTTGTTACGCATACACTTATATGTTTTTACATTAGAAATTCAATCTCTATGTTAGTGCAATTTATGTTTCTGAAAAGAATAGCTAAGAAGTCTTTTACTTTTCATGAATTAATGTTGTTAAGGTCTAACATGTATGTTAACAAGCCTTTGCTTCTTTTAGGATGCAGACAAAATAACAGTGGCATCAAAGAGGGAAAAGGAAGATATTTTAGTCAAGTTTACACAAACTGAAAGGACGCTTGCAGATTCAAGAAACAAAGTACATAAGCTAGAGGAAGATAATTCAAAACTCCGTATGACAAGACTTAATAGAAGATTTGTGGACTCCGATTATCTGATGGACTTAATAGATACAAGAATGTTTATATTCTTATATTGGTATCTTGATCAATGACTCGATATTTGAGTTGTCTTAATTTGGTCTCTCTAGGAGATATGATAAACGTTACGATATGATGGTTTTTGTGGATCTATTACCAGTGCATTGCAGATGCAGATATTAAAGAAGCTTTAATTGTATCTCCCTCCCTCCATTTTTTCTAGAATCTCAAATGTTTCATCCCTTAGTTTTGATATTAATTAGTGTATTATGACATGTTTGTGAATTATAATTAAATAATACATAAATAATTATTAAAATTAATAATATATTAAAAATTGAAGAATTATTAAATAAAATTCATAAATAATATTGAATAATTATTAAACAAATAAGATTTAAAATAATTTGTTATTTTAAAAAATTATTAAAATTGAAAAATTATTAAATTTAAATTAACTTCAAAAAATAAAAAAATTAATAGTTAAAAGAAAATAACTCTAGAAACGTTGTGGAAGACATTCCGCAACATTTCTAAAAAAAGGTCGCGAATTCACGGAAGACATTCCACGACGTTTCCAAAAAAAACATCGTGGATTCCTTCATATTCTGTGACATTTTTAAAATATCGCGAATTGTCCAAATTTTCAGTGATGTTTTTATAAACGTCGCAAAATGTCAGTATTTTCTGTGACGTTTTACACAAAATGTCGCAAAAATCTTTTGCCTATACCATATTCTGCGACGTTTTTTGTAACGTTTATTTTTGGACATTCTGTGACGTTTTAAAAATGTCGTAAAATGCCTTATTTTCTTGTAGTGATTGATAGTTAACAATAACTTTTGGAGAGAAAAAAATATATATTTAGATATATTTTCTCAAAAGATGGCTAAAGTCCTATAAAAATAGGCTTTCCACCTTTAAGTATGTTTTATTTTACTTAAGACACCGTTTATCTCACAGGCAGGGCCTAAACTGTAGGCCTTATTGATTTCCCTAAGTAATAAACACGGTATCTGATACAATTATGTCTTTACCGTTTTCTTGAAGATGGAATATACAGCCTCTAACATGATCATGTCTCTCAAATGTGGATATCACTGTTTTTTTCTCTAAATTGCACGTGGTCTCTTATAAGATCATGGCTCATTTCATATCATTGCATGATAAGAATTGCAAACATCGTCATGTTTTTTATTTAAAATTGCCTCCAATTTTTTGATAATATTATTTCAAGGTTCAATTTGCACAATTACCTAAAAGATAGCAAAAATAACGCAAAATAAAGTAATTTAGTATTAGAATTAAGTAAAATACATAATAAAATATGTGCATTATTATTCGTTAGTGATATGCATTGACATCATTTATTTTGCATTATATTTTAGTAGCACATTATTAGCATGAAACATACTCTCATAGATTTCAATAAGCTGCCAATTTTTCTTTACAATTCTATTTTGCTGTAATATACTACAATTGTAAATGCCACACTGCCTTGAATAGTTGTAGAATTCATGTTAATATATTCTCTTATGAAATCTATATTTAAGTATTATATCTTTTAACTTATCTTACTTACTAACTCTTGCTTAAATTATTTCATTAAAAGACCATTGATGAAGGTGCTAATATAATGAAATCAACTTATTCATGTTTCCTTTATTAACTTCAAGAATTTTGAGTAGATTAGTTAAAGAGAAACTTAATCCTGAAATCTTAATCATCGTTAATAAGTTAATATGCCTAAGCATATTAACAATTAGCAAATACAATACCATCTTTAATTAACATATTACTTTGGGAAGACTACCTTCTTCTTGGTCAGTTTGAGTTTCAAATAGCTCGTACGTCCTAATCAAGAGTATCACACATCTGCATATGCTACTTCAGCTACCATTACATATACAACTCCAACCATCGATATCCTAATATGTAAATAACAAATAATTTTTTTGATGCGATAATTTGGGACACAGTTATAAGAGTCCTCTTCATCTTGTGAGAACTGTACCAAAGCATGACCATTCTCAAATATATGTATTTGGTAACTTGACATCGGAGTCCAGATCCCCTGTTCAACATGACGATGTCTTATTGTGTCTAATAAATCTCAGTCATTTATTTATATGGGTCTCATGTAGGTCCTGCGTGAATCTCGTAAAATAAATGACTGAGATTTCATGAGACAGAATAAGACAGGATAATATTAAACAAAAAATCTTGACCCCTTGACATCGATATCATCACCCTGACTTTTTATACCTGCATTGCTGAGACTTTCTTTTCATCACCCATTATACTAACTTATTCAACAATCTAACGATTATTATAATCGTATATTTTCATCACTTATATATAGACAAGTATCATTTGTAAGTATAATTAATGTTATTATATCTGTTTTGGTTGAATATTCATTATCCAAACTATTTTCTCTTCCTGTCGTGAATGACTTATAAGAGCCACATTCTACATTTTTATCATTTCTGTCTATTCTTTTATTTAAAAAATTTTAATTATGCGTGAGGAAATGTATAAAGAATTTTTTTATATTAAACCGTAAAATTTTTTAGAAATGAGGGGAATTACCAAGGATGTCGATGTTGTATCCTTCCGTATATATTTTTTTGGTAATTATCCTTCCATATATTTCCATCGTTTCAATCTAATATTTTGGTTCAAACGTTTCACTACAAATAAATAGAAAAAGGAAAAGCACCACGCCTTAGACTAACGTAGCTGGGATGAAAAGCAGGAAACGGTGGGTAAGCACATGCAAATTGGACTCCGTAACAAAGGACCCGCCAGATCGGACGAGTAAGTTACAACAATGTTGGAAAGATTCAATACAAGCCGAAACGAAATATTGGAATCAATAGGTGATTTCTTTGATCGATTGAATAAAAACCGAGCGACTAGTTTCTTCCTTGTCTCCTCCTAACAAGAACATGGTATGCATATTCTGCAACTCTCCCTTCCCTTCTTCCATTATCGTTCTTCATTTGTCTCCTTACATAGTATGGCCACCACCATTGGTTGACATGGTGTGCATGCTGGGTTGGTATTGTTAACTGAAAATTTCCATGGCAGTACATTTTCGGTTTGTCTGAAGAGATTTTAATCCTTATTTGCCAACTCACGTCAAAACATGAATGGGTCAGTAATCAAAGTCATGTGTGTCTAAATCTAGGAGGCCACTGGTCCTTCCCTTATCGAATGAATCCTAAAGAGTGAGGATAGATAAGACTTCATACATGGTTAGGGTAAAATAAATTCAAGTGTTTCTGAAGAATGAGAACGGTTAGGCTTTTACAGTAATAGAACTATGAATAAGTTTATATTTAGATTTTTTATGTTCTCTTTTTCTTAACATTCAGGTCGAATGCAAATTTCGGCATGAGAATCTTTTGCTCTTAGCATATCGGAGCTTTGGTGTAGTTTTTGGTGAATTGAGCACTTCACCTCTTTATGTTTATAAGAGCACATTCTCTGGGAGGTTGCCGAATCATCTCAATGAAGATACTGTTTTTGGCGCCTTTTCCTTGATCTTTTGGACTTTGACTCTGTTTTCAGTGCTTAAATATGTTGTTTTTATGCTGAATGCAGACGATAATGGTGAAGGTAAGTGCTGAGAAGCTTCTCAACAATTAATATGATATTTGCATGGGTGTTGTTTTTGTTAGTCAGACCGATACCTGGTGATGCTGTTGACTCATTTGCAGGTGGAATTTTTGCTTTATATGCTCTTCTATGTAGGAACGCGAGACTCAGTCTCCTTCCAAATCAACAAGCAGCAGATGAGGAGCTTTCTACATATCATAAGGAAGGCTACCCCAGTAGTAATTCACCTTCTTCTCTACTCAAAAAGTTCATTGAGAAACGAAAGAAAACAAGAACGTTAATGCTTCTTCTCGTTTTGTCGAGTGCTTGTATGATTGTTACAATTGGTGTCCTCACCCCAGCAATGTCAAGTGAGTGCAGGCTGATAACTTCTTCTATCTTGAACCATACGATCTATTTTGCCTGATTTCCTTCTCTTTCTTATCTTTGCTGAACAATGCTTTTCTCTTCAGTCCTGTCATCAATTGAAGGACTGCAAACCCGAAACAAGGATTTTCATCATGGTGAGGATGCATTTCTGTAGAATGAAATTTGTCATTTTCACTTTCACATTAAAGATACAAATGTGTACTTTGCGCAACTATGAGCACCCGCTGTTGCAAATTTTCTAACTGCAATGTGCACTACAGTTAGCAGTAGATAGAAATTATTGGAGCACAGATATGGCTTTGGAACCGCAAAAGATATTCCTCTAAAGAAGATTGGATTTAGATACTCTGAGGAAGAATAAGATGCTGGGCTTTAGATGTAAGAAGTAAGAACATACAACAAATTGAACGTTAGTGAACACCTACTTTTACGTGCTGAGTGCAAGGTGTCACCTATTGCTCGCATTCTTAGGAAACGACAATATGGTGGAAAGGCTTCTTGCAGCCTTGTATTAAAAAAATTTCTGACAACAGATAGAAAGTTTCATCAGTGGGCTTCTCACCTATTGACTCTTTTTCTCGAACTTGGTTTCATCTAACCAAACATTATATATTACAAATCAAGTCTTGGATACCTCATCTTTTAGATCACAGATGAAAAATAATTTCAAGAGTAGAACAAAGGACAATCATGCTGGATGAATTGCCTTTGTTTTTTGTTTTTATACTGCAAAACACGCTTTTAAGTGCAATTGATGTTCCACTCTGAAGTTGTTTTCTTTATGCACACAGGAACGGTGATCGTCATCACTTGCTATCTGTTGATTGGCATTTTCGTTTTGCAATACTGTGGTGCACACAGGGTGGCCTTTACCTTTAGTCCAATTATAATTCTATGGTTGCTATCGATTGCCATTATAGGAACCTATAATATCTTTCACTGGAATCCAAAAATTTACCAAGCTCTTTCTCCATGCTATATCTACAAGTTTTCAAAAGGCACTGGAAAAGATGGTTGGATCTCACTTGGTGGAATACTTCTATGTATTACTGGTAACATAAAACTAGAATCATAATTAATTTGTTGAACTTTTCACTGTTAGCTCATACTTGTCTTTTTAACTTCAGGAAGTGAAACTATATTTTCAGAAGTTGGAAAGGTTACACCTTCATCGATAAGGGTATGTCAAACCAGGAATTTAGGTCTAATTATTCAGTTGGTCATTATAAATGAAAACGTGATATATAATGAGAGCCACTTGGCGGTTCAGATCTTCTAACTGGCATTAGCTTTAAGAAGTTTTTGGTGTTTGACATGTAAAAGAAGTTCATTTCTCAAGATGCACTTGTTGGGAAGCAATGTCGTACAAACGATACTCTTGCCTCATTTCCTAACTTTATGTGCTGTAATCAGCCATTTGCAATGATATTTCATATCCTCTTAAAATAATGGGACTTCAACCCCCAATGTTAAAGATCAGGTGCTCCAAAGTAAGGCTATATCAAGATGCACTGGAGACAAATATTCATGTGTCGTCTGACCACGTTAAATTATCTCCATCAGTTGGTCATTGGAAGTTAGGAAAATTAATGACAAAATTGCTGTAGCGACCCCTGTGTTATACGAAAGTTGCTAATTAAACCCTGAGATATAAAATGTTACTCTATT
>JANITW010000235.1:52486538-52500130 GCA_027564335.1 Erythroxylum williamsii
CAATCACTACAGTACTAAATCTCCCAAGCTAGACATGAGAAGATTGCTTCAAGCCATAAAGAGATTTTGTTAATTTGCGCACTTTCCCTAACTTCTTTGAGCAACAAATCTAGGTGGTTGCTCCATGTAAACCTCTTCATGTAAATCTAGATGTAAGAATGCGTTCTTCATATCAAGTTGGTGAAATGCCCAACTGTAAGTAGCAATTAAGGAGATAAACAGTTAGATAGAAGAAAGTTTTGCAACTGGAGAAATAGTCTCGAAGTAATCCACCCTATATGTTTCAACATATCATTTACTAACCAACCAAGCTTTTAATCAAACAATAAAACCATCAGGATTCATTTTAACAATAAATACTCACTTACAGCCAAGGTCCTATTTCTGTGAAGGAAGAAAAATAAGATCCCAAGTATGATTTTATTCTAAGACCATCATTTATTCTTTCATTACAACTTACCAATCATCATGAGCTAGTGCTTCAATAAGGGATGTTGGAACAACAACAACGTCTAAAGAAGCTACAAAAGACTTAGAGGAGGGAGATAGAGCATGGTAAGATACAAAGGAAGAAACTAGGTAAGTACCGATACATTTACGTTTACGAAAAGCAATAGCAAGGTAAAGGCTAACATCAGGTAGTGGTGAGTAATTTGGAGACGAAGCAAAATGGGTCGGTTCTATATCCTAGCCAATTTGCACACGTCAAGAATAAGCCTGATGAATAACAAGTTGAGAGGGAGGAGAAACTACCTATTCATTGACAATATAAATAAGAAAATCATCTCCTAAATCACTAGAGTGTGAAGAATAGGACACAGGAGAACCAAAGAAATGTGTATTCTTGAAAAAGGTAACAGATATCAAGTAATGAACCGAAGAAGAAGAGTAACAATGATATTCTTTTTGTCCACGAGAATATTCCAGAAAGACTCACTTAAGAGATTTAGGATCCAGTTTTGAGACCTGAGATCGCATGTCTTGAACAAAGCAAGTACAGCCAAAAATTCGAGGAGCAAGACGAGATAATGTAGATAAGGGAAAGAGAAGGGAATATGGAATCTTACCGTTAAGAACAAAAGAAGGTATTCGGTTAATTAGGAAACAAGCGATGGAAATAGCATCAGCCCAGGAAACTTTTGGGACCTACATATGGAATATTAGAGCCCAGACAACTTCTAATAAGTGATAGTTCTTTCCCTCTACTACACCATTTTACTGAGAGTAACAATACATGATGACTAATGAATAATACCATGCTGAGAGAGAAGATTTAAAAGTATGGGAAATAAATTCTTTAGCATTATCACTTCTCAAAATGCATGGATTTATTGAATTGAGTCTTAATTTTAGTATGAAAGGCACAAAATATAGTAAACAAGTTTGGTCGAGATTTTATAGGATAAAGCCAAGTAACCCAAGAATAATCATCAATAAATGTCACAAAATAAAAAAATTTTGGACAAAACAGGACAAGAACCCCACATTTCAGTATGCACCAAGTAAAAAGAAGACTCAACTCATTTATCTAGTCTAGGAGAATAAGATACTCTATAATTTTTAGCAAATTGGCAAGCTTCACACTCTAAGGTAGATTCTCGTTTAAGACTAGGACATAACTTTTATGAAAACTGTTAGAGATAGATGACTAAAATGACAATAAAGCTACAAAAGATAAGATGAGCTTATGCAAGCAATCGATTAAGGTACTGGTTAGAAGTCGAATCAAGAGCATACAAGCCATTCACCATACACCCTTTACGAATAATCTACTTCATTCGAAGATCCTGAAAAGGACAATAATAGGGATAGAAAACAACAAAATTATTTAAGACTTTTGGTGAGTTGGCTGATAGATAATAGGCTAAAAGGGCATTGTGATAAACATAAAAACAAATGATAATGGGAGAGATATTGTGGGGTTATTATAAAAGAGGTAGATCCTTCGACTAAAATAACACAAGGTAAATTAGTAGTAGATTTGAAAGAAGAGAGGATACTTGTATTGTCGGTCATATGATCAGGAGCACCTGAGTCAATAACCCAAGATGAGGTGGCCGAAGAAATTTGTTGATGGACATTTGTTAAACAAGCATACTCATCTATTGAAATTGTGATAAAAGGTAAGGATGAGTAAGCAAGCAATATGACGCCATCCTAAGTAGCCACATTTGCAAATTTTCTATTATTATTCTGACCGGAGTAGTTGGAAAGCTTACCATGTAATTTTCAACAATTCTTTTTAATATACCCCTCAACTCTAGAGTAATTATAAGTACGAGGGTTGCTACTATTCCCAACAATAGAACCACTACCATTTCCACCTTTGCAACAAGGATTAACATTTGAAACGTTGCTAACCAACGTCACTGTGTCATTGGACACCATATCAGAAGTCATATCACCATCTTTACAAACACAAAGCAAGCAGACATATACTTTCGTAAAGAAAGGAAGTGTCTCACTAGTTAATAATTATATTTGTGCCATGATTCAGAACCCGACCCTGGTAGGAAACATTATTTCACAATCTGCTTTTCTTATTCTTGCATTTTCTTTATGTCATCAACAACAGGAAACATATCTCGCTTTTCTCCAAAAGCTTGTTTCATTCCAGTATAATATTGAAATAGGGAGCAACCTTTTTGTTTCATTCGATAAATCTTTAACAATAAGTTATGAACATGAGACAAATATTGTTTGCAAGCATACAGAAATTTTAGATATTCCTATAATTCTTTTACACAATCACAATGATTTAAAACATTATCAACAGTTGGGTAGAGTATTATGGATTTGATTAAACAATTTATAAGCCTCCGTTAACCATTTCTTTCAAGCAACAACATCCATCTTAGGATGCGGACTAGTTAAATGATCCTCCAATTCTACACTAGCCACAAATCTACGAATAATCCTTTTCCATTGTGTATAATTTTTACTTCCAGCCAATTTTATGTCGATAATTTTGGATAACCCAATGAAATTTCAATAATAGTCTTCTTATCGCCGCCTAAATCACTGCCCTCAACCATTTAAATCAGTCCCAAATGACAAATATCAATCAAATAAAGGAGGAAAAGAAGAAGCCAACCTCAATGCAAAAAACTGAAATAAATTCAGAGACACTCACACCAAGGAAGAGAGCGACGAAGGACTGTCAACCCACACCATTACAAATCAGTAGTACCTGGAAGAAACTGACTGGATATTTAGACAGGGACGAAGGAGGTGACATCGGAGGAAGAAATTGGTTCGGCAAATGGTAGCTCATCCGTCCTCAAGCATCGACGCATGTGAAGGATGTCTGGGAATGTGGCAGTGCATGTCACTCAAATGCTGGAAATCCGACGACCGGATTTGAAAGGATGGCCTATTAGCACCCATAGAGCCTTATGAAGGAGGAGGTGAGGAAAAAAAAAAATCTCTCAAAATGTGTCACCACCCACAAACAGCGCACTTTCTCAATATAGAGTAGAAATCGAAAAAAAAAAAACTTTCAAGAAAGAAACCCAGAAACTTGACGAAGCTCTAATACCAGAGACAACAGAGAAAATGAGAAGAATGATTTTTTTATATTCTATTAGAATGATACAGGTATTTATACAACAGTACATAGGCTAAACTAGGAAAGTAATTCCTATGATTGTGCTAAAATTCCTATGAATATGTTATTTACATTAGCTGTATAATCCTTATGAATATGTTGCAGTTTGTAACAACTATTTACAGCTGCTATGTTTCTGTAACAAATTTCTTACTACTGCCATTGTCTAACAAAACTGTATGTTATTGTGGTTCTTGATGTCATTTTCTTTTCCATACTTGTTGCAACAAATATTGATTTTCTTCTTGCTGTTTCAGTCCATTTCTCATGTCTATGTTTGTCCTTTTTCTCAGATTCATTCTCTTGGCCAATCATGGCGATGGCAACTTTAACTGCAATAGTTGCCAGTCAAGCTGCGATCTCAGCCACTTTTTCAATCATCAAACAATGCTATACATTAGGATGTTTTCCACGGATCAAAATTGTCCGCAAATCAGATTGGAGTAATCGCCAGATATTTATCCCTGAAATAAATTGGATCCTTATGATTCTTTGTTTGTTGGTTACAGTAGGTTCTCAAGACACTAATCATATAGGAAATGCTTACGGTTAGTCTTCTCTACCTCTACACATATTTAGTAAGGTGAAGTCTTTCCGTAATTGGTGAATCCAGATTATGATTGTAATATTAAAATCTGATAATACATGAAAAGCATGGGTTGTGATGATTTCACTGGGAGCTCTGGTTTTAACTGCATTAGCATTTATTATTATCGCTGTTGACTAAGTCCTGTTTATGATGTAGGTTAAGATATATTAATAACTTAGATCACGTTTCTTTCATTTGCAAGATTAGAAAAACTAATTGTGTAAATTTGATTTCAGGTATCGCGTGCATTATTGTGATGTTTTTGACTACTCTTCTTACTTCATTGGTTATCAACTTTGTGTGGCATAAGAGTCTGCTGCTGGCGCTTTGTTACTTTTTACTCTTTGGAGTGATAGAGATAACCTTCTTCTCATCTGCGTTTATGAAGATTCACGAAGCTGGATGGATTTCTCTTCTGCTCTCTGCAGTTTTTGTGTTCTTGATGTATGCGTGGCATTATGGCAGCAGGAAGAAGTATCTACATGACCAACATAACAAAGTACCCATGAAATGGATTTTAAATCTAGGTTCTGATCTTGGGGTTGTTAGGGTCCCTGGGATTGGCCTTATTTACACCGAGTTAGCAAATGGAGTTCCAGCAACATTTTCCCAGTTCTTAACCAACTTGCCAGCATTTTACAAAATCGTCGTGTTTGTTTGTGTTAAAACTGTTCCAGTTCCTTTTGTGCCCCGAAAGGAAAGGTATCTTATTGGTCGGATAGGTCCAAAATCTTACCGGCTATATCGCTGCATTGTTCGAAATGGTTACAAAGATGTCCAAGAATACGAAAGTGAATGTGATTTTGAAAATGAGCTAATGATGAGTGTGGCAGAATTTATCCAACTAGAAGCAGAAGGTTCCAGGACTGCCGACGGCTCGATTGATGGGAGGCTGGCTGTTGTGAGGACTTCTGAGAAGTTTGGGAAAAGAATTGAAGTATCAGCATCAGGAGAACTTGGAGAATGCAGTTCAGGCCTCATGGCAACTGTAACTGAAAGCAAGTCACCGACGCTACAGAAATTAAAATGTATGTATGAGCAGGAGCTACCTCGACTGAGTGATAGGAGGAGAATTCGATTCAAGCTGTTGGATACGGTATACAAGGATTCAAATGTTAAGGAGGAGCTCCTGGAACTTCTGGAAGCAAAGCATGCTGGGATAGCATATGTAATTGGCCATTCTTACGTTAAGGCAAAATGGAACTCGTCATTCTTCAAGAGGTTTTTGATCAATATCTTCTACTCTTCATTGCGTAAAAACTGCCGAGCTCCTGCCGTCAGCTTGAGCATTCCTCGCATTTCTCTTATTGAGGTGGGCATGGCCTACAGTCTCTAGTTCTCTCTGGTTTGGCTTCTCTAGGAAAGTAGGAAGCAGCCAGCAAGTCATTTCTGTATTGACTCTGTTAAATTAGCTCTCTATTTCTTTTTCTTTTTTGTTCTTGTTGCGTATGAATAAAGGCTTCGAGAATAATGTGACCATCGTATGGATTAAATGTTATTCCATCATATACCTTTTGAGATAAATTCATGTCATTGTGACAAATTGAGCACCTATTATTATTACTACTTACTAGTGTTATGGATGATGGAGTCCAGATCTTCTGTTCAGTTTTATAGTGTCTTATTATGTCCAGTAAATCTTAGTCATTTATTTATATGAGTTCTATGTAAGTTCCACATAAATAAATGTAGAGCTCACATAAATAAATGACTGAGATTCTATAAACACAATAAGATAACATAACACTGGACAGAGGATCTGGACCATAGATGATGATGCCTTGGAATCATGCCAGTGGAGTGCAAGTGCAGCTTCCAATCTCTCAGGCTCCTCGAGAATTCTCCTCTAATTGGTTATTATTATTATTATTAAACATATCAAGAGACATATTAAATTAAATAATTAGATTAATCAATTTTAAAATTAAAAAATTACCACCCAAAAGTCCAATTTCCTAAGTCCTAGGGTACTAACCGTGGAAACCCCCCTCTATGCTTCAATTCACACCTACAATTATTACCTATCCCAATCTAATATCTAATTCCACGCAGCAGCCCGTCTCCTTCCACAAAATCAAGAGCAAGCTCCTGTCAGCTACCAATCTGTCATTTTTCTGCGATTTAGGGTTTCCCCTTCCTTTTTTTTTTCTCGATTTGTATGTGATGGTATAATTGGAGTCTCCAGCTGTTCCTAAATGTTGAGCTCTTGTTGCTCTCTATCTGTATCCCACCGCCCAATTCTTGTCCCTTCCTTATCCAAATTTAGGGTGTCCAACCCACCCGCCAAATCAAGCTGGCTTCTTTCTCCGTGGAACTGTCGTATCTTCGACTCAACTCCCAAGTTACCCAGAACTGCAAATGTATAATTTCCAGTTTCCTTTTCTTTATTGAGCTCGTGGATCTTTTATCTTTTTTTCATTTTTCTTCAGAAATTTAAGAATTTTATTAGAGTTAGCTATTGTTTGCTAACTTGGTAAAAGCAAGAAACAGAATACATAAGAAAAGAAACCCTGTGTAGCCTATGGCCATATTTTACTAGCTGAAATGGTTAGAAGCTTCTAGACCTCTGGTGGATGATAATTAGTTGCTTCTATTCTGAATTTTTTTTCCTTAATTTCTCAGAGACCAAAACCTACGGCTTATGGTAATATTAACTTTTTGATTTTTTTTGGGTATACGCGTGTTTTGTTTTGTTATGCAGAAATGGAAAGTTTCATGTTTTAGACATGAAGATTTCTCTCCAATAAAACCAAAGTCTGATGGTGCTGAGCATTTCTTACCGGAGGAATCAGCGAAGCCTGAAGTTGATAATTGTACAAATGTTAAACGAGATTGGATATCTAGTCTTCGAGAGGTATGTTCCTCTGCAGTCTATTATTTTATGGTACGTTGTTCTTAATTTAGTAAAAGAAGGCATCAGCGTGAAAATGAATTTTCAGAACTTGACAAGTGAAAAGAGTTACGTTTCTGGTTTTATTGGCGATTGCAAGTTTGGTATGAGGGAGAAGGGCGGGTTAGTATCATTTGTGCTTCGGGGGGAATCTCAATTTTTTGACCTCTGTTACGTTTATGGCTTTTTGACTCTTCTATTTAATGTCATATGAAGCCATTAAGATGAAAAATGTAGTAAATTCAGGTTAATGCTGTAGTTGGTCCGTATCATGTTTAAAATGGATTTATGCTTTCCATTACTTGTCACTTACTATGATCTGGAGCTGCTATTGTCTTTTTTTTTGTAAGAATTCTGCTGGTATTGTTTGCTGTCACATCATTGGAAAAGAAAAGAAAACTAATATGCTAGTGAATACATATCAATTACTACTGAACTTTTTCTTCTGTTAGACATAGTTTAAGAAGTAAATAAGTGGATGACTTATAGTTTCTTCTTCATTCTGAAAGTCAAAACATTATAGTATGCAATTGAATGTATACACATGCTTTCTTAGGATACCAGTTTTGCATCTCACTGACTACTGCGTTAAATTTCAGGCTGCAGATGTGGGAATTAGGCAAATTGGGGGCAGGTGGACTGTGCCATGGACAGCAGAGACCATAGTGCAGGTAATGGTTTACTCAACTGTAGAATGATGGAAATCAACAAAAATTATGGGTTAGTATCTGACTAGTAAGTCTTACTAGAAATTGACAAAGATAGTAACTGCAAAGAACCATTACTGTCAAGTGGCAAGCATTAACACTGCTTATTGAGTGTTGTGGCATTTTCTAATGACCAGGTGAATAAGATTGATTTTGCATATTGCTTCTTTTCTTAGAACTTTTTGAATTCTTTAGTTCCAGAATGTTATATAAAATTGCTCATTAAGCATAAAACCTGCATTCTTCTGCTGAATTATTCGAAGTAGTAAGAACCATAATCTGTTCTTATAAAATACTTCCTGGAGTTGCAGGTAATGCTTCTGTGGGTTGTTTCATTCTGGTTTATAGGATCCTGGGTGATTCCTTTTGCAGCCCACATGGCAGGCTTCAGCAAGGAATCTCTAACATTTAGAGGGCAAGCATTGTTCAGCCTTGTAACGGATGTAACTGAAGGTCTTGCTGGAATTGCAATCCTTCACCGTTGCCTGTCTCGATTTCGTCCTCTTCCATCTGATTGGTTTAGGTTTAGCCTGAGAGGGAATTGGCTGTTGGATATTGCTTTTGGATGCCTCATGTTTCCTCTAGTGAACCGGCTTTCACTGTTCAACCTTAGCCTATTGCCCATTCTACCTTCAACACCTGTTACTTTCTCAAGTGTTGAGCAGTCAATTGCAGCACGAGATCCAGTAGCAATGGCGCTCTATGCAGTAGTGGTCTCAGTGTGTGCTCCTGTGTGGGAGGAGATAGTCTTTCGGGGTTTCCTTCTACCTTCATTGACCAGGTACATGCCGGTATGGTGTGCAATACTCATGAGTTCAGTTGCCTTTGCTTTAGCACATTTTAATGTACAGAGAATGCTACCGTTAATTTTTCTTGGGGTGGTGATGGGGGTTATTTTTACGCGATCAAGGAATTTAATACCATCTATGCTTTTGCATAGTCTGTGGAATGGTTTTGTGTTCCTAGATCTAATGAAATAGTTCTTTAGCTGTGTACTTGTAGAGAATCAATCTGTTGATCCTATGTTGTAATACCTCTTGCAAAGCGTTGAACATAGGATTTTAGAGAACTCTTGTCTGCTTTAGATATGTATCTTGACCAATGTCTTTGGATTTGACGATAAGGACACAAATAGAACTCAAGTAGAACCATTAGCGGAGATGACAGGCCATTCTGTTACAAATTAATTGTAGCATTATATGGCCCGAGTTCAGGTCTGTAATTATGATAGTCAAATAAAGGAAGAAGATGGTCCCTTTTGGATTGCAGAATACTTCTTAGCAACGTGTAACATTCTTGATTCAGCTAATGACCACTTTCACTTGTTCATCTGTCATTTTCCATTCGACTTTGTTCTGCTTCAAATTTTGAAGTTCTTTTTCCAATTGCAGAGAGCTTTACTTATTACCTGTGTAAAACATTTGTTGATTTAGCCAATGACCACTTTCTCACGTTCATATTGTCATTTATTTTCGTTCTTCTTTGTTCTCCTCCAACTTTGAGTTTTCCAACTGCTTCAGTGTAACTTATGAGGACGACTAGTATGTAAATGAGTAGGAGTATTGAGCAATATCTGAACAAAGCAAAACATGGAGTGGAGATGGAGAATCGGTGTACTTAACCAGGCGTCATCTGAAGGATGGAGAATTCCAACCAAAGACGTATATAAATGTTGGAAATCAGGTTGAGATTCAATCCTACAGAAATAATTATAAATTTTTTTCGTATTTGATTTCTTGAAATTAAGATTACTTAAAATTTTATAAAATAATTAACATAAATTATAATAAAGTGTGAATTATAATTTGTACCTTATTATTAAACTTAAATCATTTTTTTCCTATCTTTTGAATTGTTTCTAAAATTGATGTATTTTAATCACTATAATCGTACAAGTGTTTGGTATTTAATAGTATTTTCAAAATAAGTTAAGAGAATTTTACAACTCTTGTAGAGAAGATTAGGTAAAGAGTATTAACTTTGTTAAAGTTTAAGTTTATTTATAATAAGTTTTTGATATTTTAGTAATTTAGTTGAAAGTAAATTTTTATTTTAACTAAATTTTAATTAGAATTATAAATAATTTTAATTAAACACCAGTTATATTTAAAAAAATTAACATATTGATCCTTATTTATTAAATATCTTATGTTTAATTATAAGTTTTTCAAACATTATAATTAAGTTCAACTTAATTAAAAGATCTTTTTTCCTCTTTAAATTGTTCTTTATGTGTAATTCATTATGTTTTTAAATATATTAGCAATAGATACAAATTTTAACCATAAATCATAATTATGATTACATAAATTAAATTCTTTTAATACTTTAATTAAATAATTTATATTTGTAAATCAAGATTAGCGTCTAATAATACGTCTTGATCACCTAAATATTTAAGAATGTCAAAGTAATTTTTCTTTTCATGCATGATTTTTTGATATAATTTAATTCTTTTATCATACAATATTTCAATTAGACATAGAGCATGAAATTAATATCTACTTTATAGTCCAATCATATTAGTTCTTTGCTATTCACTATTAATTCAATCAATGACATTTACAAATGTCGTTTACTATAGTCAAGGATTTCCTGAAGCAATACTAATAGAAAAAAATAGGGCATTCTCTCTAATTACTTTAGGGTGATGAATCTTTTATTGATCACTCAACTGCCTCTATATAATTCATGCCACATCCAATGACTACCGATCAAGTTCTCCTTAACTATAATAGGTCATAAATAATGTCAAAGCATAACAGTCCATATACAAGATAACTTTAAAAATCTCAATTTAAAGGATTACTAATATAATTACTATGATGAGAATTTCTACAAACATACAAGTAATATTCCAAATTGATTTCTTATATAGGGTCAGTTCAATAAACTTGTTCTCTAACAAACACTCACATGTTTATTTAAGCATCTTCGTAGTTTAGTCTGTGAGATCAGCTACTTCTTTCATAAGGAAAAATATACCTTATGCTAGTTTTTTACGTTATATTAATGTTCAATCTTAATAATTGAACAATGATAATATATAAAAATAATATAAATCTCATCATAATTTCATTTGCAATGTATAGTTATCACGTGGACTTTATTATATACATCTAAATATTTATAAGATAAATAATACTTTAAATTATTTTTTTCACTAAAGTATAACTAATTGATTAGCTGTAGGACATAACTCAATAATATCTCACTTGCATTAGATCAATCATTTAAGTATCTTATACCAAATCACTAAATGACAATTATGCTATTACTAGCATGGTGACTTAATAAAAGAGTTTTTAAAGATTCTTTATAGTGAGCACTTATTTAAATCTTATAACTTTCATCTTAATTATCATCATAATTAAGAAAAATTACCTAAGTATATCCTTGGATCTTTAGTGAGACCTTAGCTCGTTTTACAAGTCTATTGGTTCTAATGTTCTATAGTACATTACTGTCTTAAACAATACAAAGAACTATATTAAATTTATTAAAAAACTTATTGATTCATTAATCATTTCTCTAATTAGCAAACACTGATATATTGAAACCTTTGCAATATTGTTCTAAGTAAACTAGACTCTAATTAGGATTTACTTATAGATTTAATATCCATATAACCTTAAACTCAAATATCGACTCATACATAAAATAATGAATATCTTTAATACTTCATAAGTTTAAGATATCTTAAATACAAACATCTTTGGATCATTAACTATGTATTTGGACTTAGAATAGGTAATAACTTTCAATCTATCTTTATAGATCTAATTCCTAGAATTAAGTTGTTATCTTTTCATATCTAATAAAAGTTGTTCTTGGAAATTATAGCTTCATCAATTGAAAATTAGAATTTTTGTTCTCTATGAACAATATGTCTCTAAATACTCTCACTGAAGAAGACAATTATATTCCCACTAACCTTCTTATAGACATGATAAATTTATAGTCATCTCCAAAATAAGCTATTTGAATTCATCATGAAAGTGAATTTTTTAATATATCATATCCTTTCAATTATACATCAAATGTATAAACAAAGGCATTAGTTTTAATTGGATGTATTGTCATAAGGTTTGAACTTTTTAAATTTCATCTTACTCCTGCTAGATATCTTAAGAATCATTTTCCTATAATTAGTTATTGAAACAAATAATTTGTTCAATAGCTTTGTAAGATCATATCCAACCTTTTGGATACTTGTAACACTTTATTACCTAATTTAGTTCTAAACTTAATAGATAATGTATGCTTCAATTTAGCATCACATCCTTAAATAATTAACTTTGACACTTTCAAAGACTTAGCATTTCATATATAATATGAAATATTACTAATTGATATAATAAGGTAAGTCATTATATACTAGGCATATCTATAGAAGAAATAATATTCTATCACACAATATCTTATATTGTATTTTCCTCCTTATATAAATCTATACTCTTATTAAGTTTTATTGTGAAGGTATTTAAAAATAAATCTCATTCTCTATAGATAACCAAAAATTTAAAACTAGCCAAATCAGCCTCATCGAAGTGCTACAGCGTTCTTAATGCTCTACTTGTTTGAATTGTTCAAAATCTTAAATCATTATTTCATTTAATATATATGACTATATCACATAAAGTCATTAGTAATCTAATGAAATATATACGTATCACCTTTTTACATATTGTTATTCCATTTAATACATCACATGTATAAATTTATCAATTCAATACTATGATCATATTTTTACCAAAGGTTGATTTGATTATTCTTCAACTTAACAAATTTCACAAGTTTCATACGATTCATAATCACACATATATGTAATTTTTATGATTCTTATCATTTTAATTTAACCAACATGACATTAAAAACTAGTCTCGATTATCCAACTTTATATTCTTGCCACTTATGTTAAGCTTAAGTCTTTTTTTATCAAACGTATACAAATTATTTGTATAAAATTAGATTAGCTACTTTTACTCAACAATTTATGTTTTATCATGCGTTGAACATTATAATAATGTTAAAACTGAATTCAATATCATATACTCATAAGAATAAACTAGAAATATATTTGATCTCTATCATATATTGTATAGGCAAGAAAAGTTATGCAATCATTTTTCTTTTAATGATAACTATTACCATATTATTGTAAATGTCTTTAATTGCAATCCATAATTATGATTTTAGTAGAGTAAATTATATGAAACAATTTTATTAACATACTATACCTTTCAACTTTACTCTGTGTAACCTCTTACAGCTTACTATTATAGTATTTACATACATCTTACATATTGTCATCAAAGTTTACAAGACATTAGTTAACTAAAATTGTCAATGCATTTTGTCATCCATATGATTTTGACAAATCTCTATGTAGCGCCCCCTCACCGTAAAGTATACACCGGGTCGCCCTTAGGTCGTACCGATGTATAACCTACGACGAGGGTGCACTACGAAATGATCATTTTTATAAACCTCATGGCATCTATAATAATAAAGCAATAATATCAAGTTCACTAAATTTTAAAATCCAAATTGTACTTCTCATTTCATTTCTTAAAACCATAATTACAACATCAGTCATATACACAACTGTACAAGTCCAAAACAACTAACACAACTCCTATACAAGTCAGCCACAAAATACCCCAAAAGATTCCCAGCTGACAGACCTGTGGGTCATGCTTCTCTCTCCGGCACACACAGTAGGAAAAGTATCACTGATCGGAGCTAGGGGTCAAACTACCACTGTCCTGAAAAATAGTCGCAATTTGGGTGAGTTTG
>JANITW010000235.1:52500735-52513046 GCA_027564335.1 Erythroxylum williamsii
AAGAATATATATATATATATATATATTGTGTGTGTGTGTGTTAACGTGGAAGCCAAAGAATGAAGCTTATCTTTTTAACTTTATATATATATATATATAAAGTGGCCAACGTGGCAAGCTTCCTAACTTTAGCATTTATTGTGTCTTTAAAGTGTTAAAGACAAATGGAAAAAGATGGCTTGAAGAGGAGTGATCGTGGGATTTTGTAAGAAGAAGAAAGGTTTGAAAAGAAAGAGTTTCTCTCTCAAGCTATCTTCATCATCGATCATCTTCAAGCTCTTCTACAAGCTTCTCCTCTTCATCGTTTCTCCTTAGCTCTCCAAGAATAAAGGTAAGATCTAACAGTCTTTACTTTGTTCTAGCTATTTTCGGATCAAAGGGTTTGCCCCGGTTAGGTTCTCCGATCTCTGCGTGGATACCGTTAGAGACGGTCTCCTTTGACCGTTATGGTTTGATTATGTTATATATACACATGAATCCTGACTTTTGGGAAGGTCCCGGAACAAAAAATTTTATTTTCCGTACCGTGTGCATGTGATGCACACACCGAAATTTTCCTACATATTGATTAGTCGATTTATAACTCTTGGCTAGTTAGTGGCTCACCAATTGGCATACGGTACATTAGTTGGTCATGTGCCACGCTACTCATTATGTTTATATATATATATATATATATATTTATTGAATTAGGCTATCATAAGCCAATTTTCAAAAATACTTTGAAACATCAATTTCCAACGATTCAAAATTTCCAAAAAGCAACAAAATACCCTATTTTGGTGAAAACATAGTTTAAAAGTTGTCCAATATTTGTTTCAATATTAAGAGTTTTCTTTAAACTTCAAAACATATTTTCTCTTAGTTATGAAAAAAAATGATGCATTATGTCATACATGTAAATGATCATATGATGATTGAACCTTTAATTTATTAAAATGACAAGATAATGTTGTAAAAAGATTATAATAATTTATTACACATTAGATGAATTCATTCTTTTTACGTTTTTTGTCTTCTTAAATTCTCTTGACTGAATCATCGTTTAAGTTTTCATGCTTAAAATTGAATACTCATACGATGGTTTAGGTAATGGCTCATCCTCGTCCTCTCGCACATACTTCAGCTTTATAACAATTATGATGGCAACAGTGATGCACTTTCGTAAATGAAATTGAAGTTCATTTAAGTTCCAAGGATGACACTTTATAATGAAACAAGGAAGTTTCATGCATTCATCTAATAATTTTTTTCAGCTTTTCTATATTAAGAAAATACTTTCTTTCTTTTCATGCTTATAGCCTCTAAGCAGTCAATTCAACATCTCTATCATAAGGAAGTGTGTCCCCTATCAAACATATATAAATTTCATCTTTATCATTCTCCTTATAATCAATTGTTAGAAGTGTCTAACTCATCCTCAAAAGCTAGCTCAAGAGGAAAAGGTTTGCATACTATTATATATTGTTTGATGCTCTTATAGCTGTCCGATATGGGATTCCTGACATATCCCCTCAGTTCAGAGCAGGACTGGATATCTGATGGACATATTAGATAAAGAGACATAACCGGGCACCGGCTCAAACTATCGAGACAAGCTGACTTGATTCTGATACCATGTTAGAAGTGCCTAACTCATCCCCAAAAGCTAGCTCAAGAGGAAGAGATTTGCATACTATTATATATTGTTTAATGCTCTTATAACTGTTCGATGTGAAATTCCTGACATCAATTGTCTGATTCTTAAAAACTACCTCCCAAACTTTTAGTAATATTTTGATATTTATGAATTAACCCTTTACATTTATAGCCATTCACTAAATAACTCTTTTTTAAATAGAATTTGGCAATGACATCCGTCTAGTGACTTTTAAGGAAAACTTGTTAATATTAGTAATTTTAATATATTTAGCAATTGCAAATATTTAAAGAGGATAAAATTTCGGAATGTTAATATTATAACTTGAAAAAACTTATCCGTTAAAATTAAAAGCATTTAAAGCTTATATATATTTCAAACACACAAAGCTTCAATTTAATAAATTATGTGCTTAAATTAGCAAAAAAATAAATAAATCATTTTATCTTTTCTCACTCAGAACCAGCATACCATATAACACCTTCACAACCTCACCTATGTTTTTTCTTTTTTTTCCGGGAAAAGAAAGAGCTTGGAATAGAAATCTACCGAAACGGAATCCCGTCCATATAGCGACACGTAAACAACTTGCAAGGCTGTCTCTGCGTCACTTCATCATGTATCAATTAGTTTATGAGACACCGACTCGTGTACCTGAAAAAGCGGGAACCACCACTCCTCTCCGTCGTCCACCACCATTATAAGCGCCTTTCCCTCCGCCGCCATCTTTCTTAATATTAGTGATTCCTAATCCTATCCTCCTAAGCTCAGCCACTCCTTCCTTGTCGTGGGAACCGCTCACTTCGCTTCTTTGCAAGTAAAAACCACTTGTTATTAGAAAAAGAAAAACTAACCGAACCGAACTTCTAGAGACAAGAAGCGGTTAAGGATTGGTGTGCCAGTTTTGTCCGCTGTCTGAATGAAACCCCATCTTTTTATTTCCTTTCCTTTTCTCCGTATTTTCTCTGCATAACTACTTCCATATCCATGCAAAAGTCCCTCGCCTTTCCACTAAGTTTCAATAAGACCATATTTAATCCTTCCATTTTCGATCTCCTTAACGTTTATATTCACTACGAAGGCACTTTAGGACCTACCAAGGACCGATTGCCTCAGCAAGCTCTCTTCTTTTTGTTTTTTGTTTTTGGGTTAGATCTACCATCTTTTGGTTATATCGTTTGTTAGTAGTGTTATAATATAGAAATGGAACAGAAGCATATATTGATGTCGGCGTTGGGAGTGGGAGTTGGGGTAGGGTTGGGGTTGGCGTCGGGACAAACGATGAGCAAATGGGCTGGCGGTGGTAACACTTCGCTTTCCGAAGTGGGAGTTACGCCTGAGAAAATGGAGAGGGAAATTTTAAGGCAAGTTATTGATGGAAGAGAGAGCGGCGTCACCTTCGACCAATTTCCCTACTACCTCAGGTTTCCGTTTCTCTTTACGTATGCTTGTTATATTCTTGGTTTTGATTTACAATTTTAAAAAGTTTAATACTTCGTTAGTTTTTGTCATTTCTTTCAATAAATAGAACACTTGTATTGCCTTACGATAAGTTAATTAACCTTATATGACGATCACTTCTCATGATCAAGTAGATCATTTTTGGGGGGTTATATAGCAAATCGAATAAGACGTTCCATTAGACAAACTTGTTTTGTGGTTTTGTATTTCGGAGTATAATAATATAATAGTTCTTGTTTCAGGGTTTTGCTTTCGACTTGTCACTTTTTACGGTTTTCGGAATGCATTGTTTGATTCCCATCACGAAGGGCTATAACTGGTCATGGCTTACACTTTTAGTCTCAGAAAATCAGTAAAAGTTGTTTTGATTAATACAACAGTTAGGTTTCATTTGATGGTAGAGCCCTGTCAACGGGACAGATCTTCTGTCTTTAAATTTGTGTACCAACTCTCTCTTATTAAATTTAAGTCATTCATTTATGTGAGATTTATATAAATAGATGGTTTGAATTTAATTAGACAAGATTGGTATACAAATTTTAGGACAGAGGATTTCATGCCCTGTCTACCTTTACGTTTGGCATGAATTGTCCTACTTGTGACCAGGGCCCAGAGGCCGATGAACATTTGGCACCTATTGGTGGTAGTTCAATAGTAGTAGTACCAGATAAAGAACAACTATATATTCCAGAGCAAACCGAATTTCAACTCATTTAACCCCAAAATTTAGATATTATTTGCTAAAGTGCAATGCATAGTTTTATTTTTAAAAATGGTGTTCAACTTAAATAACCCAAAAGCAGAAATTACTAATATGAATCCAAAAAAATTAAAAGAAGAAAATAATACAATATAAATTATTACATAGAATTTATTGGAGAATTATCTTCTGTTCCTTTATTTTTAGCTAATATTAATTAACTAAAAAAAGTTTAGTGACTAATTATTGATAGTAATTAGTATCATAAATAATAAAAATATTATTTTTACTACTTTGCATCAACTTTTGATATTGGGTTGACAGTGAGCAAACGAGAGCCTTATTGACAAGTGCTGGCTATGTCCACTTGAAGCATGCTGAAGTATCTAAGCACATAAGGAACCTTGGACCTGCAAGTCGGACTATACTGCTCTCAGGACCTGCAGGTTGGTTATCTATAGTCAACAATTAACCACCTTCATTCATAGTTATACACGTCTTCACATGTTTTATCACCTATGACTACCAAATTTCATTTTTCAAATCCATGAAGAACTATACCAGCAAATGCTTGCCAAGGCCTTAGCGCATTACTTTGAAGCAAAACTACTGCTGTTAGATGTTACTGATTTTTCTCTAAAGGTAAGCTTCTGCAACTATTCGTTCTCTAGATGTTTGTTTTCCATATATGTGGCATTGTTAAGAAAATAAGTAATGGGGCTGCTTCGTGACAGGTTCAAAACAAGTATGGTTGTTCGAACAAGGAATCGGTAAGCTTGTCATTCTATGACCAAGTTCTCGCACTTTTCTGTCATGTTGTAGAGAGAAATAAGGGATGAAAATTAGGAATGGTTCAATTTGTGTCTTCTCATATTCTTCAAATCATTTCATTTATACAGTTTTTCAAAAGGTCCCCTTCGGAGTCGACGCTAGAACGGTTGTCAGGCTTCCTTGGATCATTATCTATCCTACCGCAGAAGGAGGAAAATAAGAGTATGATACATGAGTTATTCTTTCTCGTTTTACTGAAGACTTCTCAATTTTGTTTACGATTTATGGATTCAAAAGTCTGTATTCCAGTGCCTTTTAGTTTTGGGGTTCTGGCTTGTGGGCTGAAGTGCTTTTACAGTTTAATTGTCAAAGATCCTCCCGTAGGCCTAAAACAGATATTTGATGTTAATTATTTCTATTCAGTAGACTACTTTTGGAAAGTGATTGCAATGCCCTTTTATCGTTGTCTGCAGATAGTACTAGGTTGAATAGTTTGGTAATTTACTCTGCATTTCTAACTTAGCTAAGGCTCTGAACAATTTGATCTTTTCCAGACACATTGCGGAGGCAACACAGTGGTGTGGATATCTCATTCCTGGGGTAGCTTTCTGATTGATTCCTTGGAAAGCTGTAACTACTTTAACATCTTGTTTCTGATGTGGTCTTGTTCTATGGCCTTAGGCGAGCTGAGTGTTCTTCAGATCCTCCAAAGCTACGAAGGAATGCTTCTGCTGCAGCTAACATAAGCAATCTAGATACCCAACCCGCTACCTCTAATACAGGTTTTCCCTCAAGAATTTTCCGGGTGTAAATATTGTGATATATGGTTGATTATGTTTGCTTTTACGTAGACAGAAATGTGCATAATGAAGTGATTTATCCCCAAATAACAGAAGGTCAATAAGTATAGGCGTTAGGTTGTAAACATATGAACATAGTATAGCAGCCTTTGTTGGGTTGGAAAACCAAAGAGAAAAAGATGTCACCTCTCCTCCTTCTCATTCATGTATATTAGTTTGCGGACATGTTAATTGACATCGTCATCTTCCTTCTGAAGCTACTTTGAAGCGTACAAGCAGTTGGTCTTTTAATGAGAAGCTTTTTATACAATCTCTTTACAAGGTAATGCCACCCTTGAAATAAAGAGTACATGCTGAATATTAGTTTTTGATTTGTTAGCAAAGAGGTAATTTTATTTCTATTGCAATGCAGGCTCTGGTTTATGTGTCTAAAACCAGTCCCATTGTACTCTACCTTAGGGATGTCGAGAAGCTATTGTTTAGATCGCAGAGGACATATACATTGTTCCAGAAGATGGTAATAAAACTATCAGGAGCAGTGCTAATCCTTGGCTCAAGAATTGTAGATCTAGGTAATGATAAGGGAGAAGTGGATGAGAGGCTCACAGCTCTTTTCCCTTACAACATTGAAATCAAGCCTCCTGAAGATGAAAGCCAGCATGTCAGCTGGAAGGCTCAACTGGAGGACGATATGAAGATGATCCAAGTTCAGGATAACAGGAACCATATCATGGAA
Source organism: Erythroxylum williamsii (assembly GCA_027564335.1). Lineage (NCBI taxonomy): Eukaryota > Viridiplantae > Streptophyta > Magnoliopsida > Malpighiales > Erythroxylaceae > Erythroxylum > Erythroxylum williamsii. The sequence goes on from JANITW010000235.1 coordinate 52,506,843, forward strand.
GTACTTTGCTCTAATGATCTTGAATGTGATGATCTGGATTCAATTTGTTTTGCAGATACCATGGTTCTCAGTAACTACATAGAAGAGATTGTAGTGTCTGCAATTTCTTATCATTTAATGAACAATAAGGATCCCGTGTACAGAAATGGGAAACTTCTGATATCCTCCAAGAGGTAATGATAATCCTAGACTTGTGTTCCCACGTGTGTTCCCTTAAACTCACATTTGCCAATTCTTACTGTGTTACTTGTGAAACAGTTTGTCCCATGGGCTGGGTATATTCCAGGAAGGCAAAACTGCTAACAAGGAACGACTAAAGTTGGAGCCACAAGCTGGAAGAACACAGGTTTGATAATGTTTAATGAGTTCAAACTCAACATTGAAGAGATGAGTTGCTGCTGCATTAATAGGTCTGTTTGTACCTTTTCTAATGATTATAGCAAGGGGGAGAGGAAGGTATAATCGCTGCAAAACCAGAGACGAAAGGTGACATTGTGAATCCTGAGAACAAAAGTGAAGCAGAGAAATCAGACTCAGGGGTGAAAACAAACGGAGACAATTCTTTACCACCAGCACCAAAAGTTGTATGTCCTTCTATGCTTTTAACATGAAATATTTTACATGAGAACTTGCCTATGCATGAACTTACAATATGTTTCCTCTTGGATATGTCTACTGCGAAAACCGGTAATATAATATAATATCAGGAAGTTCCTCCTGACAATGAATTTGAGAAGCGTATAAGGCCAGAGGTGATACCAGCGGATGAGATCAATGTGACTTTCGGTGATATTGGAGCCTTGGAAGAAATCAAGGAGTCACTTCAGGAATTAGTAATGCTTCCTCTGCGAAGACCAGATCTATTCAAAGGAGGACTCCTCAAACCTTGTAGGGGAATATTGTTGTTTGGCCCTCCCGGCACTGGGAAGACAATGATGGCGAAGGCTATTGCCAAGGAGGCTGGAGCGAGCTTCATTAACGTTTCAATGTCTACTATCACTTCCAAATGGTTTGGCGAAGATGAGAAAAATGTTCGAGCTTTGTTCACGTTAGCAGCCAAAGTTTCTCCAACTATCATCTTTGTAGATGAGGTTGATAGCATGCTCGGACAGCGAACTAGAGTTGGGGAGCATGAAGCCATGCGGAAGATAAAGAACGAGTTCATGACTCATTGGGACGGGCTCATGACAAAACAAGGCGAGCGCATCCTTGTTCTTGCCGCAACCAACAGACCATTTGATCTTGATGAAGCTATTATTAGGCGTTTCGAGCGCAGGTAAATATTAACTTAAGATTCTTTCCAGGTTAAATTCCTAAATGTAAAAGTACTGAAATTTTGGTGTCATCTGCAGAATTATGGTGGGACTTCCATCGGTGGAGAATAGAGAGATGATCTTCAAGACCTTATTGTCAAAAGAAAAGGTGGAGGAAGGATTAGACTTTAAGGAGCTAGCCACTATGACAGAAGGCTACACGGGAAGTGATCTTAAGGTCTGCGCTGCCTCCTGTTACATTTGATCTTTATAATGGATCCTTATAACTCTTTTTTTTAATTATTATTTCACAGAATCTTTGCACCACAGCCGCTTACAGGCCTGTTAGAGAGTTGATACAACAAGAGAGATTAAAGGATTTGGTTAGCGACATTGTTCTATCTTTAACAATCCACTTATCCTTATTTTATATATGAAAAGGCATGATAAGAGTAAATTTCACCTTCAGGAGAAAAAGGAAAGAGCTGCTGAAGCACAAAAGTCAGGGGGACCCGCAGATACTGCAGGGAACAGCAACAAAGAAGAAAGAGTAATCACTCTCAGGCCATTAAATATTGAAGACTTCAGACTGGCGAAGAATCAGGTTAGAGTTAGCAAACTATGCAATAATGATATATATGGTTGGTTGGGCATGTTTAATCTAAAAAAAAAGGGAAATACACGCAGGTGGCTGCCAGCTTCGCAGCAGAAGGATCGATAATGAGCGAACTGAAGCAATGGAATGACTTGTACGGGGAAGGAGGTTCAAGGAAAAAAGAGCAGCTTTCTTACTTCTTATGAGACCCTGTTACTGTTAGACACAAGACAAAACCCACCCTGTAACTGCTTATAGCTGTTTTCCTTGAACAAGCAAGAATTCCCATAATCTCTTGGATGCACTGGAAATAGTAAGATAAAACCTTTCCTTGGAGACATCATTCAATTGTTGTACTTGGGGGTTTCATTTGATAGCGGATGCCACCGAACTGTTGCCCCTCCCAACACATACATACTAAAATAAGAAGCCTAAAAACAACTTATTCCAGTATCCCTCTTCCTATTATTTAAGTGAGATTATCTGCTTTCCTTAATGCTTCCTCAATTCTTAAGCGAAAGATCTATATATCGCTTCTTATAAGTCATTCTTATTGGTTTTATCCAATCCACATAATATAATTTGATAGTGACATGGTTCATTAGTACGCTTAAAGCAATAATCCTGAGGCTAACAAGTCTTACAATAAGGAACGAGAAAAGAGTTGTCAAGCTACAGTCAACTTCATTACTATGATAGCTATTATAATTAAAAAAATTATATACAGTAGTTAACCAATCCGGTTAGTATAAATGATTCAACACTCTCATCCTTTAATTAAAAATGTTACATTCAAATCTTAAGAATGGAAAAATTTATTTGGCCAACACTTATCCCTTATGGGCTGATCCAGTGCGAACGAAGATTAATATGAAAGTGGATGACTTAAAAACATCTTCCTATAATTAAGACCTTCTTAAGACACCTCGTAGTCTAACAAAAAAAAAAAATCAGTAGTTAAATAATTCAAGTTGCAATAATAGGGAAATTGTTTAAAAGCTTAACATTCTCCATTCTGTATAACCTATGGCAATCACCGTGAAGTAACTTCAAAAATCACGTCATTTTTCTAGATAAACGACTTGCTTTCTGGTCATCAAAATTTATTTAGCCATACTGTCTCTTAATTTTTTTGAAGTCCTGAAAACTATTTATAACCATTTTTTTTCCTCAAATCCTGACAAGTATTTTTTTTCCTTAAGGCTTCGTTACGCCTAGTGATAGGGTTCAACAGCGAGAAATGGACGCGCTTGTTTTCATGCACGGTACTTGAAACTTGTAGAGGTAATTTAAACAACTATTCGTATGTAAAGCAGTATATCCAAGTCACAAGACCACTCCTAGAACATAGATTTATATGTTTACAATACTCTATGCGTAGTAAACAGGAACTTTACATTCATCCAAATTGCGAACCCAAGAGCTAGAGATGAAAATGATGAACAGGTTAGGTTGACAAAGCTCCTCAAACAATCACACATAACAGCAACTCATCTATGCCTTCTTGTCCTTCAAAGGTCCCCTTGGAATCCTACTCAAAACCTTGGCATCAAATACAGCATATTGCTTCTTGATCTCGATCAGAGCCTTCTGAACAAATGCATCTACCTGATCTTCATACTTTTCATAGAAGACAGGTACTGTGTGTAGCAGCACAAAGGCTGGTAACCAAACGCACGGAATTAAACGTTACCAATTCACTAGTGTTGCAAATTGGAAAACCAAAATTATTAGTGTAACATTATTTACCTATATAGAACAAAGTTAAAAAGTTACACCAACTTCCCACAATGGAAAAGGCCCACAGACCCGCAATAACCTTGTTAAACAAATGGTAAATCAAGGTTAGAAGGATAGGATGGCAGAAATATGATAGAGCAGTGTACCTATACAGCATGATAAAGAAAACAAAATGTAGGACAAGTCAATCGAAGAAATAGATTTACCGAGAGGAATTTCTTCAGATCCCTTCCTGATGCAATATCCCGGAGAACAGCAAAGGTCCGATTGATCTCAACCCTCATTCCAGATGCAAACTTTATTACAGGTTCTTCATGGATATATACTTCTGGAATTCGAGGAGGGGTCCTATATCCAAAAATAACAGGCTGAATAAAGAAAACCAAGTAAGATATGTGCACGACCCGGTAGGAACAGAAAAGACTTACTTGTTGATGAAGGTGGAGGCATTTGACCACAGGAACAGTACAGCAAGGGCAAGAATCAACCCATGGCAGACCAAAGTGAGAAGGTGATATTCGAGCAATTCAAAAAGTACCCACACAGCAGTTGCTCCACCAAGCACTCCCGCTGATATCTTCTTATTTCTCCAGAGGAAAATGTCCGCAGCTAATCACGTGTACCAATTTAAGCAATATAAGATAAAATTTTCATTTAGACTCCAGAATCCCCCACATGAAAAAGCAAACAAGAGATTCAATAAGAAGTAAAAGAGCCCCGGTATTTACAAAAGAAATTTGCCCCAAGGATTGGAAAAGATAGTCCAATAGTTTAGCTGAACCTTGTATTGAAAAGATAGATAACAATAGTGGGGTTCCTTGCTGGCATAAAGCTGTAAAGCTTAGCTTTCCAGCGACCAATCGAAGAAATATTACTGAAGTGATGTACAAAACCATAAAATTTAAAGCTTTTAGGCCAATATCCACAATTAAGTTTAAACACACAAAAAGAAAAAAAGAAACTTTATACACTAAAAGTACTAACTTAAAACCAGATCCAGATCCCCAAAATACACCAAAATTGAAGCAACCCAAACACCCAAGGCTGTTATAGGGTTTTAACACAGATTCATCCCCTAAAATATAAAAACGATCCGTTGAAAAACAGAGATATCAAGCTTCAAATGTAAACATTTCGAAAGTTTCATATCCTTCCTCAAGATCTCACAACCAAGAGAAGCCATCAGGAATAAAATAAATCTTCTTTCCTAAACTGAAGCCCTAAAATGATCAGAATCGAAATCAACGGTCACCAACACACGAACACACAGCATATTAGAAAGAACAAGAACAAATCATATACGTTTTCCGCCACCGAGGACTTTGTGCACGGACTTTTCGCGGCCGAAGAGACGACTAATCTTGGACTTGATCGACGATGAAGAAGGTTTCGGTTTGTCTTCGTGATCGGAGTCCGACGAAGACGACGAGTGGTCGTCGTGATCCTTGATCTTGTCCTTTATCTTATCCACCATCGACTCTGCTTTGGCCTCCTCGTGGTGGTTATTTTCCGCGTCCGCCATGGCTCCAACAAAACCCCAAGAAACGCCGCTTATGGAAACGCAGCAGAATCACACTTATCTTTCTACACTTCACTTTGCATTTACAGAGAGCACAATAAGTCCATCTATCTCTCTTCTAGCTCTCCCGGGGCCCCATCCCTGTTGCGTTGTATCGATCCTGACCGTTTAAATTTAAAATGTGATCTTGGCCATTCAAGGGTTCTGCTGTACGGGAGGATTGGAAAGAGAAACGATTGGGATGACAAAGGGTAGGGTAGGGTACATTTTATATTTTTATTCGAACGAGCATAGCATTAACGTGACTGACGGATATCTTCTTTTTACACGTGTCAACGAAAGATGAAATGACTTGGTCTCCAAGATATGATGACACGTGGAGAATCTTAGCTCTTAAGGTAAGGTAGAAAGTAATAACAATAAAAAAGAGAATCAATTAGATTAGTGTGAACCTTTAGTATTGTTAAATGGATAATATATGATTCACGTACAATAAAAATATAAAATAATTTATGCATAAGTTAAGACAGTTTTCTTATTCTGCATTTCTACTTGACCAAAGTCCTTTTGTTTATGATTCCAATACTACTTCGCGGTTAAGCATCTCAATAATGAGCCTTTTTTTTGGAAAGATAAGTAATAATTTATTCAATGCGATAGAGTACAGGCCATTCATACGAAGAGAGCTTGTATATATATAAAAAAAACAACTAAATATGCAACTTTTATAACTCAGCCACAGCTTTTTCTATATCCTCAATTGCTGTCTAATTCCGTTAGAAGTGAAGCGTAAATAAAGAGTTGTCATTCTTTTCTTGAGTAGAAGTCCATTCAGTTGTATCTCTTGTAGTTTTTTAGTTTTTCCAATATCTTCGTATTTTGCATTTTCTAGATAAAATGCACTATCGTGGCAAAATTACTATTAAAGACTTTTTAATCTCCTTTTCAGTAATTATGTTAAATAATTAAATTATTTTTAAAATATATCTGGTTGGTATTAGATATGATTTATAACAAAGAAAATAAAAATTTATGAAAATTAGAAAAAAAATCATTAAGAAATAATTCTTAAAATCGTGTTTGGTTAAACACGTTTG
>JANITW010000235.1:52523172-52533606 GCA_027564335.1 Erythroxylum williamsii
TCAATCATCTTTATCGGTACATATACTTCTTATTTCAATCACAATGTATCATTCTTCCTATTTGATCCCAAAATTTAAACCTATTTTCAATCCCTCAATAAGATTCACAATTTTTGAATCTCAATTTGGGCTTTGTTAATCTTTTCATGTGAAATTGATCTTCAATTCCATAGCAAATAGTACTTTGATTTGCCCAAACTTCAACTCTACATCTATGCTCCATTTTGCACTAGATCTGATAACCTAAATATCAAATTTCTACTTAATGTATCAGATATAACACTAAATTTACTTCGAATTTCTCATTTGTATAATCATATTCTTTTGGTACTTATCTCAATTGTGTCAGTCTTATATTTAATTCTCTCAATTCAATAATTACCTCAAACTTTAATGATCTGTACATGTATATATATATCCAAGATGTTCCTATATATACTATCTCCAAGCTTTCAGAGTAATCACTATTATAGCAACTCTAAATCATGTATCGAATAGTCAACTCATAGGACTTTTAGTTGTCTCCATATATGTAAAATCACTTTAATATGCTACATTGGATTTTTACCCAAATCTCTTGTACAACATCATTATATACTATAAAATCTCCAAATCCATACGATATAATTAATATCAGTATAACTCCTCAAAATTTTCTTTACTTCCATTACTCATATGATTTGCATGCTTTCCTTCGCGTATTCAAACTATTCTTCTCAACTTTTAGAATACATTTAATATATCACCAAATTTCGCTTGCATCGCTTTAATCTTCAATACCATAGTACTGTCGGGGCAATTCTTAACTTCAAACAATTATTATCAAACTCTATTTGTCCATGATTAGTTCTCATAATTCCTTAGATAACTAATTCCTCAATAGGATAGCATTGTCTCGCGTTATTTTCAATTTCCCAATTGATTTCCTTTGTCGAATGATTTTCTCACTTCATTTGATTTCCTCTAATTTCACATTGAATTTTTGTACTGTCTGTTCATTCATACTAATTTCTCCACACATTTTAATTTATTTTCTATCTTAACTTCCAATGTTTTTAATACATTTATAAGGTCAAATTTGTATCTCTCAGACATGTTTACACAGAATATAACATGGATCTATATACTCCTCATATTAGTAATTAATGTCACCTCAATTTCAAGAATCTGATCCCATAGTTGGATACATTACATTAAACAAAATACATACATTCTCAGTAGCATACTTTACCTCCTATGCTTGAGTTTCCAATAGGGATAAGACTCCAATATTTTCTTTTGAATCATTACATATTCATTTCCGATTTGATCTTCCATTGATCATTCTTAACATAACTATCTGATCTGCTTAATCAAATTCAATGGAATTCTTCTTCGAAAGAGGGTTTCTTTCTACTATCACCAATACTATTCATGCAATCTTTATTAATCATCTATTATCATCATCACTTTATCAGCTATGCTTAATATCTCAAAAGGACCAATTTCTATTGTTCTTATAAGGTCATAATGTTTTAATTACCAAAACTCAATGAAGTAGTAGACATAATTACTGTCACATATGCTTAGGTGGATATCATCAAATTATCCCATTTTGTCCACATATTTATCTCCATCAATTCACAAATTTATATCTTACACGATTGATTCTTTGATCTCTATTGATACTAGACAATATTTTCTCTTTATTTTCGAATTCATTATTCATTGTAACATCATTGGCAATCTCAATCTATCCCCGATTGATCATTATAAATACTTTTATATGTTACTCTAGTTCCTCTTAGACTTTAAACTATAGGAACTCTGACTAACAAATATCCACTAAGTCATAGATTGCTTCCTATATCATCTCATTATTAGATAGGTACTTATAATAACAATTCAACTTAACCTTTTAAACTTCTATATATGTCTCTATCATTCATCTCATCTTCCAGTTATCCTTTATTGCATCTTACATATGCATATTTGCCATTGATTCAAAATTATATATGTATAATCATCATAAAATTCTGATCTCAATTCCACTAACGTCTTCTTATACCAGATCATAACTCTTATCACAACAATCAAACAATCATTCCATCTTTCAAGTTCAACCTTTCAATTTCACTTTGCTTGTACACCTTACATCTTGTCATTTCCACTTATGTCTATATTTTTTTTTCAGTCTATTCATGCAAATATTTTAAAATCCATATCGATTCAAGTATATATCCGCAACAAAATTTTGTCATCATATTCACTGACATAATCACAATTACTGACCTTATCTCAATCATATTAGACTACGTAATATTTCTCATTTCTAAACCTTCACAAACTTTTCATTTTCTCACATTCTGCTAGATCATCATTCTCTTCTTACTATTTCTATCAGCTCAACTGTTAACAAATGCTCATAAATGTGATTCATACACATGTGACTCAGACAAAGGGTTAGGTACTACTGGCTGCTATGACATGACTAAAATGCATGTAACTAAACGCCCATGTAATGTTGGACTCGGGGGTTTGGATCCCCCATTAATCAGTATTGGCCTTAGGTGAGTTTTTGGCACTCGAACCCAAGACCTCAGGGTTTTGTTCCACTTTATGTAGACGCCTCTCACCATTGAGCCAATCATGGGGGTTCTTAACCCATGGGCTCAACAGTTGGGGGTCATGGGGGTTCGCAACCCATGGGTCCAACAGACTGGTTCAAATGTAGTGAACCAGTACCTATGAGGAGTGACATGCATAGTGCACCCTGAATCAAATATCCATTCTCTACTAAGATCCTCACAATCCTCAGTCACACCTAGAATTTCATCTCTACTAGAATCTTCAGGTTTTTCAACATTACCTAAAATGCTACTTTTAGCTGCCTTATCTCTCTTCTTTTTCCTACAATCCATAGAAAAATGTCCCTCTTTATCACAATAAAAGCATTTCTTCCCTTTGCCTTTTTTCTTCTTTTCATTTTCACCTTCCTTAGAGTGTTTTTCTTTCCCACTTCCCTTCTACCACTTTCCTTTCTTGCTATTTTCTTATGAGATTTCTTCTTGTAATTATTCTCTACAAACATCACTTTAGCCTCTTTCTTAAAAGGATTACCTTTCTTCCATTAGAGAATCTAAAACCCTCTTTACAGTAAGTGATTCTCCACTAGCATGCTTAATTATCTTCTTGAATGCGTTAAATTCAGAAGGTAATGCCTTTAAAATCACTACAGCTTGATGTTCCTTAGAAATTTTCTCATCTGTAGCTTCTAAATCTTGAACTAGCTTAAAGAAGTAGTCTAGGTTCATCTAAGGAGACTGAAGTGTTCATTTTGTAGTTTGCAAGCTTCTAACGAAGTGTCATCTTGTTAGGAAGACACTTTTTGACATACAATTCATCAAGTTTCACTCAAAGCTTCTGTGCAGTTTTACAATTTTGCACTTTTCTTATTGCTGTTGGTGATAAGTAAAGCATTAACTTGCAATGAGCAAGTCTTTGCATCTTTAACTTCTTTATAGGATCAGTCTCTAGGTCATACTGATCATCTATGGCACCATAATAGTCATAAGATTTAAGAACAGCTTGCCCATTTCCTTGCCTACTATGATTTTTGTAATGTAAAGAATCTAAAGATTTTCACTTACTTTCTTGATGAATCTTGATGAATCTTTGATGCTTGAAGTGTCCAAGAAATGCCCCAGGAGGTCTTGAATGCTCTGATGCCACTTTCTGATGGGATATTGTTGCTGTTCTGTTATCTTTTATACAAAAACTGATAAAGCTTGGTTACTTTTGCAGAAAACATAAATGCAGAAAAATAAAGAGATAAGATTTTACTTAGTTCGATAGTGTAAAAACTATCTACATCTAAGGTTCCCACTTGACAGTGATAAAGATTTTATTATATGAAGAAAATAGAGGAAGAAAAACTGATATAGAGAAGAGTGTCTATCCTACACTTGCAAAGACCCTCTCCAAGAAACTCTCCTAGTACCTATAGGTGTACTCTAGCACTCTCTGAATCTTTTTCTCACTCTCTTTTATCACTCTCAAAGATTGAATACAATGTGAGTTGATGACTGAATTTTTCTATATTGTGTTCTGTGTTTGTTGCTTCTTTTTATATTTTAGGAAGAAGACCACTCTTGGACAAATTTACATGATCTAATGATTGACATATGCCTCCTATGTGAGTCATTAACTCTTCAGTTTTGGTTTGCATATTGTGCCTTTCTCACTGCGTTTTGTTTCTACTTTAATTTTATGTCACATGATAGCGTTTTGTGCCTTATACATTCTGAATTGTATGTAGAACGAATGCGTATTGACCAATTAATTGCTGACTTGAGTGTATCATGTGGTGTGTCTTAATCCTTGGTTTTTTTTTGTTGTAAAAAATATTGCGAACTTCTCTCTCCCTTCTCCCTGTCTTCGACAACTTTCAACACTTTACACATACTTCACTTCTGTTCTTCAATCTCCTTTTGTATTAGATGCATCTGAGTGAGGGTTGTTGGAGTATACATGATCTCCATAACAATTATCCCATACTTTGGATTCTACCACTATCCCATCATATAATTAAAGAATAATCTCTCTTGTTTCAAAATAGCTAGATGTTGAATTGTGGACCATAACGTCTATGGAATATCACATTGGAAGAATATATGAGTGATGGATTCAACTCATCATCATCATCACATCCAGTTTAAAGTTCCACATTAAAGTAGGGCCTATAAAGGTTTAATAGTACATAACCTTACCCCTACATAGTAGAGAGGCTATTTTCGATAAGAGATGGATTTGACTGTTAGTTAATAAAGCAAGCATAAAGGGTCAGTTGTGCCATAACATCGATCTTTAGGCTTAATCTCGCTTTTATAGATAATAAAATAGTAAAGGAGGCCTTCAGAATAAGAGATTTAGCCCAGAACAGTCTATACCAAAAGACTTTTGGGCTTGGTTTACAAATATGTTTAAGTAAGATCTACTTATGAATCTATTATAAACATCCTTTAACTAAATGACATGGTCTCGTTTTTTCTAGTTAAGACTATTAGTAGGCAGACTGACTAATAAGGCCGAAGCTCCTTTGAAGTTAAAACTCCGGATGCCACCAGAGATGATAATATTAACCTTGGTATATCTAGGAATCCTCATCTTAAGAAAATTCAACTCCTTCCTAAGGTGTGTTGGACCTAATTCACACCAATTTTCCCACTAGAACCAAATCTGATTCTCAATTTTAGCATTTTAATTAAACTTTGAGAATGTTCCTTACTTATTTTCATTCTCCAAAAGCAAGTGCTAGATGGGTAGTATTTGTGCATCCATTTAGACCATATATCCTTCTTCTCATTAGATAATCTCTAAATCTTTTTTGCCAATATGATTGAGTTCATATTTCAAATAGAAACAATTGTTAGACCTACGTCCAGCTTCAAAATGCATAAGTCTTGTCACTTAATTTTAGCTTTTAAAGAGTTATCAGTATCTTATGTCCATAAATAATTCTTAATAAGTTTTTCCACGTCTTTAATTAGCCTTTTAGGGGGAATTATATAAGAGCTCTAATCGATATGAATGGTCATTATAATTAAGGAAATCAATTGCAACCTATCAATACTTAAGATGAATCAAGAGAGGGATATAGTCTACATTCCTTAGTTTCTTCGTGCATGGTTATTGGTATTACTAAATACTTGAAAGGAGCAAATTGGGCATGAAGACTAGATGTAGAACTTAGGATAGTCACATTAGACACATCAAAGGAGATATAAACCTTACTTTTCTGAGCATTAACTTTTAGTCCAAACATTTTGAAAAATTGATTGGGGGAGCTAACCAGTAATTGAAGGGAATTGGGATCTACACCATAAAATAATATTAAATATCTGCAAATTTTAAATTGTTAATTTAAAACTCCCTACACTTATGATGGAACTTGAAAGATCCTTAGGAATCTATCTTTGAAGTGTTTAATCTTATTGGATTTTTCATAGCAATAATGTAGTGGTAAGGGGATAATTATAGGTAATTGGAAGTCAACTTAGGTAATAAGGACTTCTGCTTCCTTTTGAGTAGCTATTAGCTAACATAAACTTAGTTAGCATTTTTATTATCTTTTTAAAAAACTTAAAGAGATAATTTATATTAAACTTTTTATTTTAGATAATAAATGAGACTTTATAGTAATCAAAATTTTATATTTTAAGCATATAATTAGCTCATAATGTGTAGTATCAAGATAGATATTTAATATGCATCATATTTTAAATTGATAAGACATATATTTTAACAAATTGATCAAATTTAAGGAATAAAATATTTATTTTTATCATAAATTGTATCCAATTTATCTATGAAAATGGATGAGTTTCTCTTGCTAAATGGCTTTACTTAATCAATTTTGTGGACATAATGATAAGCAAACAAATTTTTCCAAAAGAAGTTTCATATTAACAATATTAGAAACCTTTCTTTGTGTAAAATAAAATATTAAATTATTTATATTTTACATATTAAAAGGGTTATTCTTCAAAATCTAGATTTTGCTTTATATAGTCAGCAAATTATGAGCCAATCTTTATCCAATAAGCCTATAAAGCGCTAGATAGTTGCTCTTTGAAAAAAAAAGAAGAGGAATATTATAGCAATTAAAATATAAATAAATGAAAAAGATATTTGTGTAATTATACTTAAGTTATTTATGTCTTTTCTTAGTTTTTACCCATATACCAAAGTAGTTAAAGGCATATGCAACCAAATTTAGTCATGATAGCATGAAAAATTCAAGTTGTATATATGTTTAGCAATTAACATATTCATTTACATTCCCATTCCAAATGGTTTTATTCTTCTTTGTACATTGAAATAATAATTAACAGATCTTTAAGTTTAGAATGTGTATTCTTTTGAAGCTTATATAATTATCCATAGTTACTCTCTTAACGTTTAGAGATTCACCATTTGGTAAAGCAGATAAATATTACAATTAACAGTCATAGTATGAACTAATATTGAGATATTTCAGCATAAAAACACAATGAAGAATAAATTTATAATATTTTGACTTATTTTTTAAAAATATATCTTTAATTAAGAAATCAAGCTCCCAGGCAAAGCATTGATATCTTATCAATTTTATGTTCTTAAAAAGTTGCAAACTAAGTATAAAATTATAGGAAATGTACATAAAATCCTAAATGAAACTAATTAAGCAAGCATAAGATAATTGGAAATTTCTAAATAATGAAAATATTGGTTCTTATTAGTTCAAACTATATTATATGTTAACCCTTGCCATTATAAATATCTATATATTATGTATTCAAAGCTAATGACCAGAAGAATATCAAGATTGTTCTCTCTTATCTTTTGGAGTTTCTATGAGAAATTGTATATAATATGTATACTTATAAAGAATTATAAGATTGCTTATTTCTTTCATTCCTATAATTTATGATAGGGGACCTCATGCTTCCCTTAATTCTTGTTTAAGTTGTTGAGAAGAATTATGTACTAACTATGAGAAGTACTAGTTGCAACTTTTTAATTAAGGAGGGGAAGGGGTGTGAGGTAATTCCTATATCTTAAGGTTAGGAATTTAATTTCTCATGAGTAGATAATTGGGAATAGATAGTTAGCTTTGTATGCATCATGTATGGTAGTGGGCTAATTTTCATTGAAAGGCTAGAGTTTAACTTAAGATCTGTAGGGAGTGGATTGTCAACTCTAAGATCAAACCTGATCAAACTTCTATTTGGTCAAATTTTGGGGTTTTTTCTTAAGTTTTTGAATTTTTTAAATTTAAAGTCAAATTTGAATTAAGTCCGAGTTGTTCTAATTGGGTTAAATATCTCATTTATGAGTCTAACATAAAGTTTGATTAATTCAAACTTTTGTTTGTTGACTTTCATATGGATAGCCTCGCATCTGGGTCACAATGTCAATCCTAAACACTTGAGATCCTTTTAAACAAATAAATACAAATAAATGATATATAGAGACATCAATAACATATTCCTATTGATGTTAATTACATATTAAAATCTAGGTAAAAGGAGCAATATGTATTTCAATATTTTACAATTGTTATTTCTAGTATCTTTTTATATCATAATGTTATTAAAATTATATTTATTATTCATTGAATAGGGTGTACAATTGGTAATAGAGATAATATTGGTAGTTTACTTGTACCCTTTTAGGAACATTTTGATACAAATCACACATTTGACCAATGTTTAACAACATTATTTCCAAAACTACGTCACTTTTTAGTGGTCTAATTGTCCAATTTTAATGTCACGTAAGGTAATTTGACAAGTTAGTTACTAAGAACTATAAAAAATCTAATTATATTAGGGTTTAAGATGTTACTAGTACTATTTTGAAAAAATTAAAATACAATGTCATATTATAAATTACAACAAAAATTAACTTAATTTTAAGAAAAATATTAGAGTACGATTCAAAATTTTGACCTCAGAATCTAAAATATGTAACTTGTTACCTCTTCTTTGTTGAAGCTTCCATAATTAACTTAATGCTTATTGCTTGTTCATATATTTATGATAACTTTCATGCATTTCCTATAATTCCTTGTTGAAGCTTCCATAATTAACTTAATGCTTATTGCTTATTCATATATTTATGATAACTTTCATGCCTTTCCTATAATTCCAATCGTATATTTATGATAACTTGCATGCAATTCCTATAATTCTAATTAATATGTATATTAATTAAGCACTCTTTACTTATATACAATATTTTAAAAATAGGATCGAAAATTAAACTGGAAAGATTAGAAGTTTAAAGATTCAACCAATATTATGTTGTCATAAAATCGATAGATAATAAAGATAGAAAAAAATTGATAGACAATAAAGATCGAACAAAATTGAATAATGTAAAATATGATTAAAGAAGGAAACTATGTTTCCCTATTAAAGAGATTTGAGTTTAATTGAAGAATGAAACTATCAAATAAGAAGTATCTGGTTAATTTTGGTTTATAAAACCCAATTAGTTTATAAAAATTAGTTGATTAATTAGTAAATCAATCGATTTTTAATAACAAGTTATTAAGGTAAACCAAATTGATAAATTAAACTATTCAAAAAATTTTATTGAATCAGTCAAATTGATTTAATTTTTTTTATCATATCTTATATATGTTTATTTATATGAAGCCCTCATAACTGTGCATAGCACAATGAAAAAACAAAAGAAGCCATTATCTCTAACTTTTAAGAAACTTTAAAGTAATTTGAGTAATCTAATAGCCTACGCAAGAAATGTATTGTAGTTATATTGTATTTACAACTAATTATTTGAAACATGTAAGAAATGCAAACTAAAAATAAGGAAAAGGCCATGCAAGTTAAACATAAACTATCAATCCAAGTCTTCTGATAATGAAAAAAAACTATTAGACTCACTAAATATGCCTTAGTAGTTACAAAATAGAACTAAATAATCATATTAATTGTTGAGAGATAAATATGCAACTCTCTAAAGATCAACCAAATATTAACGACAAGAAAGAACTCTTATCAACCAAATATTAATGATAAGAAAGAACTCTTCAAGTTGTAGCAATAGAAAATATAAGAATAAAAAACTAAACGATGAATCCATTAAACTAAATAAGGATTTACTAGAGAAGTTGATTTATCACACCCAAAATAACAAGTTAGCTCACAAAGTTTCAGGATTGAATTGAAAGTTGATATCATAATTAACAATCACTCAAAAATAATCCCCATAACATTCTCACAAGGATGAGAATACAACACTCTTTGCCCTTTATGTTTTTCCTCACTTTTAGATGTTGTGACTATACTTTCTACAAATTCCTCTTTCTTTTTCTCTTTTATGTCACGAAATAAAATTTTATGTCACTTACATAGTAGCATTGTCTTATTTTAAAACATACATGGTTATAGAGAATTATATGGTCTCCACATACAATCATGCATCTTATACACATTTACAAAGAATTACATGGTTGATCTACACGGTTGTGTAAGTCAAGACTCGAATCATAAGGCTATTTACAATCACTAAAAGTCTTAAAATAGGGTTGGACACTCAATAGTCTCCCCCTCCAGCTCAAATATGGCAAAGAGAAGTTATTCTCCATTATCTATTTAAGATACATCCTGATAAGCTTACAACACATGTTTATTTCTAGGAACCACTTTAGTCAGCATATCAACACCATTCAAATGTGCATGAACTTTATTGAACATTAATTGCTGCTCTTCTATCACAGACCTTAACCAATGATATCTGACATCTATGTGCTCTGTATGGGAATGATACATAGTATTTTTTCTCAAGCCAATGACACTTTGGCTATCAAAAAATACTACGTAGTAATCTTTTTGCTTCACATCCAACTCTTGAAGGAAACTTTTCAACTAGGGCATCTCCTTAAAA
>JANITW010000235.1:52672364-52685008 GCA_027564335.1 Erythroxylum williamsii
TCCTAAATCACCATGTCATAGGTGTGAAAACAAAATGGATACCCATGCATATGCTCAACAAAAACTCACGTCTGTGCAACAAAAACTTATGGTCGTGTAGTCGAAATAAATCACTCATGGGTGTGAGATCTTAACTCATGCTAGTGCATATCAAATGACCATTTCAGATTTTTCTAACACTAAACTTTCTAGTCAACTTTGCATCATCATTTCGATAAGGTAAATAACACAATTGGGCAACAATTCCTTCTAGTAAATTATTCTCCAATGTCTTAAGTTTCTAATGATACCAAGATTATAGAATTTGATTCTGTAATCTAAAAGTTATACTCTAATAATTTTGGATTGTTCATAAAGTAAAATTGTACTCTATATTTAAATTCAATTCAGAATCTATAAGTCTTAAAGACAGAATTAAAATTTGATCTCTTTAAAAAATTTGTATACCTATGTCTCCAGTTTACTCCAAATTAAAAAACATTTCATTCAGATAACTACAGAATAAGATATTATCAAAATACCAAAGTATATTTAATGTAAATACTCCAGTTATCATTTTCCAAAACTTCTCATCATTTTCGTCTTAATTTCCACAATAAATCAATTTTAAAAGGCTATAATTTTAGGTGAATATGAAAAGCAATATGTTTTAAATCTAATGGTTTAAGAATCAAGTCATTGCGACATCGTAAGAAGAAGTTATAACAAAAATATCAAAGGATGTTTAGAAATAAACTCTTTCAGAAAAATGTTGAAGGTCGCGATCGTGCGTCTACATGATCGCGATATCCTAACTGCACCTGCGAAGTCGCGATCGTGCAGAAGCACGATCGTGACTTTGTTGTTTTTTTTAGAGAAACCATGATTGTGTTGAAACATAATCATACTTTCTCCCTTCTTCTTCTCCACCGAATCTCTTCTTCTTCTCACTCTACTGAATTTTTTTTCATATTTTTAATCTCACATGAATCTTCTTTAATTAACACTTAAGACACTTAAACCAATTCTTTTAACTTTCATTTTAGATTATCAATACAAAACAATTCAAAAACCAAGATTCATACTTAAACATCAAAATCTGATTCTTATACTTGGAAATTCGAGCTTTTGTATTTTGTTTCTCTATCTACCTTCATCTGATGCATTCTTTCCACCTTTCTACTCATTCATTTCTTCATAGATTTATCATTTAATCAACTCTATATCATAACCTCACCAAAACTTCATTTCATATCATTAAAACTCATTTAAATCCATCTCTAAAAACATTCCACAAATTCTCACATGAACAGTAAAAACAACATATTCGGATTTCTCTAAACCAAAACGAAGTATATATGTCCTACATAAACTTTCGTGAACTTTTGCATATCCAAAATAGAACCTATTTCATATTACTATTTCACAAATCTTATATCTGATTCATTTATAACCCAACTACACTTCTCTAACTATCACGAATGAGTTCATGTTCAAAATCAACAATAGTAAAACATTATCAAATTCACTTACTTGAATCAACAATAGTTCCAATGATGAGAGTGAATCAATTTCACACGAAAAGCTATTCGGTGATGGATAACAAGAGAATTTCGGTATTAAGTGTTTCAGTGAAGAACAGAAGTTACAGTACTCTCCTCTTAACCAAACATAATAATACGTGTATTCCTCTTTCACGTGTCACTATTCACTGTAGCCATATATCACAATTTAATTGGTTATATTTCCTAGTCCAAAATATCCCAAAATTTCACTATTCACTATAGCCATATATCACAATTTAATTGGTTATATTTCCTAGTCCAAAATATCCCAAAATTTTCAGATATGCATATATGAATTTTCTAATTTCACAAAAATTTCTCATAGTTCAGTATTCTCGTTTTAACATGTGTAACGGGATGTTACAATTTACCCGAGGATGGACAAAAGCTAAGTGTGGGGGAAATTGATAGGTGCTTAATTAATAGTTTAATTATTTAATAACACTTAGCAATTATTGACATGAAATTGCTTAAGATACTCACTTTGACACATATATGATTTTAGGTACAATTCAGAAGCAAAAAAAAGTTAAAATGAGTCGAAAGTTCAATATTTAGGTCATTTTTTAAAGATTAATTTTTACTTATCCTTATAGAGCAAGAAAAAGAAAATCAAAGCAAGAAGTGAACAAATTTAGCCCAAAAGAAGTGGAATCATAGCAGCTGGAAAAATAAGGTGGATAAAGAAAAATATCAAAACGACAATGGAACCAAAGCAAAATGCCAAGAAGCAACTGAGCAGGCAACGTCTAAGGAGTTGCATAAAATGACATAGCAAAACGTTGGACCAAATGGTTAGAAGAAATGGTAGAGCATAGAGGATAAAACACATATGTGAGGGTCAACATGCAAGCAACATGAGTGTTTCATGCACAAACATATGTGGGCAAAAATGATGCAGCCAAGACATGCATCCTAGAAGCAAACGACACAGTGCATAAGGAAAAGGCAGGAGATGAAATGCAAAATAGCATAGGGAGAGTCAAGACAAAGCCAGTAAAACGCAGGCAATCAGCCCAAAGCGCAAACGTTGTGCGTTTTACTTAAAACATAAAAGGCATGACCCGGCGCAGAGGAATTCGTCACATTGCAAGAGAGTTGTGTGCGTGAATGAGGAGCATACAGACAAGGAGCTGGGAGGGCTGGAGTGAACAGGAAGCGTGGACCATAAACTCAAGAATTAAATCGTCACATTGATGAATAGTAGAGAGGAATAAGAAGCTTGGGCAGTGAAGGAGAGACGAGGGAGCTTTGGTAGGGTCAGTTTTAGGCTGAAGCATTTTTTAGGAAGAGATTCATAAAGGGCTAAACATCCTGACGCCAGTACGGAGGTGACATCGATGCCGACAACCTAGGTTAAGTATTTTTTTGTTGTTTTGGTGGTTCTTTCTCTCATTATAAATTAATTGTGTTATTCTATATTAATTGACTTGGGTATTGTGTATGGATAATTGAATTTTCATTATTGTTCAGTTATTTATGTATGAATCCATTAGGTTTTGTAAAAAGATGATTTTAATGAGTTCATTGAATCATTTAATTACAACTCATTGCTAGAATTTCGATAGAACCCGTAATTGTTATGTTGAAATTCATATGTGACGACTAAGATTTGTAATCATTAGAGATAACATGACCTAGGTTAAATGACGCATTGTATGTAATTGTTGCCTTAATTAATTGGTTTTCCTAATTCATAATGTTATTGCCTAATAAAATCTAGATATCATATCCTAGGTTGTTCGGTGGTTAGGTTTAATTAACGATCGAATCTTGATTGAACAAAACTTAAGGAAAAACTTGGGTTAATTATTAACCCACGATTAATAGTTATTAGGAGAGGTTAAAGAACAACAAATCAATAAAATATGCTTAGTTAGGGTGTAGCCGAGATTAAACCAAAGAATTAGGTTCTTATCGAATTTTTCACTTTTATCATTTTTTGTATGTTTTCTTTAATTTTTTTTTATTAGTTAGTTTCATTTTATTTTCTTCTTTTAAAAACAAAAGCCCCCATTAAATGTAAACACTAGTTAATTTCATTTCGTAAACTTTACACACACTCTTTGTGGGATCGACCTAGACTCACCATTGTTATAGTAATAGATTTAGTTATTTTATTTTGAGTAGCATAATGAAGCCCGACAATGACATGGTTTCTGCTCTCCATCTCGTTACTTCTGTTCTTCCTAATCCATTTTATTTTCTTCTTGTTTGTAGTTTAGTTTCTATATACACTAATGAAAAGAAAAAGAACATATAAATATTGAGTAGTTTAAGATCCGTAATATAATAAAAACAATCCTTTTATTATTTATATAGCTTCATCACCTTAAAGGCTATAGACAACGGCATATTTATAGAAAGGCTTCTTCCTTTGCATATTGTATTAGCGGTTCAATGATTCTTTGGAGGTTGTATCAGTGAACCGTGTCTGCCCCAAGCAATAGTACATTTCCAAACATCAAATCAGACAATTTTTAACCTCTTGAGTGAGGAAGAGAAGTCAAAATGATGAAGTTTTATGTATTGCTAAGATATCTACTATCCTTCTTTTTCTACAAGAAAATACCAGACATCAAATATGAAGGAATGGAAAGTGAGTAAAGGGTTTCTTTAAAAGTTTTTATTATATATTTTCTCTCTCCAAAAAAATAAAATTAATATATTAACTTTTTACCACATCAACAGTACACTTTGCAGAGAGAATGTCACACAAGATACCTCATAAAGACTTAACAATGCGTTTATAATACTACCAAATTTTTTGTCCAAAATGACCTAACATTGTGCAATTTCGATAACGTTCAAAAAATGTTTAGCCTTAAATTGATCAAACCAAAAAATATTTGGCCCCAAATTGGGCAGTTAGCCCTTCTTATTTTGAAGAAGAAGCCTGGCCACTTTCTCCTATTTTCAACTGTGTACACCAGATGCACATAACCCAAGCATCTGTATGTTGAGCAAAATAAAACTTTGACCATTTCCATAGTCGATGTCAATTAAGCAATACTTAGCCCGCTATCATTTTTCAAGATAGCCAGTCACCGAAAAAGGAGATGCTGCCACAAAAGAAGTATACCGCACCAGAGAAGGAGATGTTGTTCGCTGTGGGGCGAACGTCCACGGCTTCTATTATGTTGCTCCTTGCCAAACTACGATTTGAATAGATCATACAAATGAGAAGAATTCCTTCAACTTTTGGGTGGGTATGTTTCATCTTATATAAGGGATTGTCCAACAATTACTTTTTTAGATTCTTGATGTTCGTTACATGGGTTCCATTGACTTAGACCTTAAAAACATAATTTCTTTAGTTTTTCAACAGATTATTTTGTGTTTCTTGCTTTACACAATATAAAGAAAACCCTCAAACAGAATGATTTCTATGATTCTTATCTCTTCCCTCTTGTTTTCATAATTTCAATAGGCTTTGTTTTGTTTTATTTTATCACTTAATCTTATTTGTAGAATCTGAACAAAATAACATAGACTTTAAAAGCCAAACGTCACTCAAATATGATTTGAATTTTGAAAATAGAGATAAGAGGGAAAAACAAACAAAAAAGGGCATGACCTATAAAATTTAGGTGCATTTCGAACAAAATATTACAAACTTTGAAGTCAAAACCTGATACGGATAAGAAACACTTGTCCTTATGTTTTTGTAGTTTTCAAATATTAGTAAACTTTTGAGTCTAAATTAGACAAACCACTGGATGTTAATTTGCAAGAATCTGTGAACAACTATTTACTTATAAGAATCTGTAACCACTATATATCGTTTTAATTTAATTGATTAATTCAGTTATATATAATGGACACGAATATGAATTTCAAACCAGTACTTTTGCATAATAATCAACAAGTAGGTTAGTTTATTTTGCATAATAATCAAGATAAGTTTTCATCTTATCCAACACACTTATCTTTCTGGTAAATCATATCTAATTATATATAATTCCGTAACATTTGTGACTTCTATAATTACAATCTCTTGATTTATGAATTTATTAATTATTATACGTGCTTATCTCTAGAAATATAAGAGATCAAAATATAGGAAAGAAAATTCATACCAGACAAGATTTATATATATAGTTCTTATTAAAAAATAAAAATAGAAAATTAGATATCTATTTCAAAAAATGAAAGATTAATTTATGTTAAACATGAAATGTAGAATACTAAAATCAATATACATTTTATGCGGGTGACGTTAGTGTGACATTTTATTTTATATGTTATTTAAGGTGGTCTAAAGGTAGCTTTAGCACCAATTGCATTTTTTTTCCTTGATAATGTTCAATTATCACATACAAGACACATTCTAAACGTGTATTACTTTTTAACTACTAGAGTAATCCGGGAAGCAATTTGTTTCATATTTTAGGACTTGAATAATGAATAATTATTAATATCAACCTCGATTAAAAAATAAATGTTTTTGAACCACTGAAATGCCGTTTATAAATTGCAAAATATAAGGGAAATTTTGTAATAATAAATACATTTGGATAAGAGTTTTTGGCACTTATTTTAATAAGCTGTTTAAATATCATGTGAGAATGAGATTATATTTCGTAAGATCTCGCAAGTAATGTCTGGGAGAGGTATTGACTATTGAACGCATCATTATACCCCTACACAGCCACCTTTACCCATCTTAAACTTTTCACATTTCACAAAAAAACGTAAATATTCAAAATTAGAAATATAATATTTATATTTATTGGTAATAACTAGATTAATAATTTTGTAATAATTATTTTAGTGATAACTTCGTAAACTTATTCTTGTAGTTATTATATATTATGAAAATTTTAAATGATACATGATATGCAAAAGAGTTGTTTTAAAGCTTGGTCTTGTTGTCACCTTATGATTGGAGGCTAGCACCTGGTAGATAGAGGAACTTAGCTAAAGGTAAAGAAAATTGAGGAGAGAAACATCCCAGATAGTATGAGGACAGGTTGGTAGGTTAAGCTCATTCTAGCTAAGGAACTAATGCTTAAAATGCAGCTTCAATTCAGGCTTATTAGGATGCCTGGATGTTACGCTGAGTTGATTTATTTTTAGTTGGATGTTATATTGATGTTTGGATGGCTTAGGCACTAGTCAACATGAACTAAAATTTAGCATTCTTAATTATGTAAAACAATTCTCTTTTATACCATCTTTTAAACATAATATAGATTTGAGTTTTACATGATAATTAATATAACTATTTATAGTATCAGTAACTTACGTGAACACCAGGATTATCAGGAGTGTCAGCCTGTCAGGTCTGTATCTTGCTTGTTTTGCTCTTATAAGATCTTCTTTATTAGTTCTCTTGATAGGAACAGTACCGTAAGGACATCCTTTTCCATTTTTCTAACTATACTTTGGACTGAAGACACTTTGAAGAATTTTTAGCTTTCATCTTAAAATCTGATGATGGCCTCATCTGCAAAATTTCATTTTTATCATTTCAAAATTAAACAAAGGATAGAATTTGAGTTTATAAAATTGTTAAATCTATTTTCATATTATAAACAAGTAATCAAACATATCTACATAGAGGAAGGATTCAACGAAAAACTTGAAACATACCTAAAACTCAAATGTACAAGGGTCAATAAGAAAAGATATTAAAGCGTACCTTAAATTCATATGTATCTGCGATCCTTCAACAAGGGATGATCAAATCCTGGTTGTTGGTAAAAATCTACACAATCATATTTGTCTCCGTACATTGTCTATTAAACGATCGAAAACATTATATATGTTCATGAGTTTTCATCAAGGAAGCACAATATAAACCTTACATCAAAAATTATGCAATTATATCCATCCATCCATCTATCTATGTATCTATATATATGCTTATGGCTATGTGTTAACCTATATTTATTTAAAACTTCTAGATTTATAACCAATTAAATTGGGATCAAAATCTCTCATTTTGCTTTGTTACCACGTACAATTAATTTATCGGAGGAAAAATATCTTACAATTTGTATAAAAGTAAAAACAAATACCAAGACCATTGTCCTAGAAGATCAATATTTTATAGAACTTGTTTGAAGAGGTAATCATAAAATCACTAGCTGTTATGTTATGAGCATGTAATGCTATTATACTGAGAGGAAAAAAATATTTTTAAAATTACAATAAAATAAATATGTCATTATTTCTTACCAAAATAGTTTTGATGATTGGCTTTTTAAAATGTTTAAGTTGATTCTCCAACTCCAAATCTTCATCTTTAGATAAATGTCTGCATCCAACTTCATCCAAGTTCAAGTACAAACACCAAACTAGCAGTAAAATATTGAGGATAGCATTGTACATGGAGGGCGCACTGCATAACCAAAAAATAAAAATAAAAATCAGCATCTTGTTTGTAAAAAAAATAATGAAAATTTTCATTAGAGAAATTTAGGTTATGGAAAAGAATAGAAGTCAAAGATTTAATTAAAATGAAAAGAACCATCCATTAACAGAAAAAGGAATAGAGCATTCATGAGAAAAAATGTTTGTAGTGTAAAATTCTTAGATATTATAAGAATTTAAGATGTATGTTGTGTAGAAGACAAAATATCAAATGAAAACAGAAGAAATCTCTTGAAGCAGCTCACCAAAATTTACCGAAGGCTATCAGCCCTTTCTAGAGTTGGTGGGCAATCAAGGTTTCTTGTTAACCATTGGTATATATATATATATCCATTATAAGATCAACTATACATAGAACTTGAAAAGTTCTTTTATACTAAATTTATAACTATCCTTTGACAATTTTCTTTTTATGAAAATAAGTAGAAAGAAGGACTCTTTTTATGAACATAAATATCCCTTATGGTTATTATTAAAGATTTTTCCCATTAAAAACGTTTGAAACGTAAACACAAAATGGCCGCATCCATATTAATGAAAAAAGGATCATGTGTATTAACTTTTATACAGTAATAGTTGGTAACTCACGGTATGAATCTTTGTCTGTGCTTAATTAGGTTAATGCATACATATCAAACGTGAATGGATAATTGTTGTGTATTATGCGTTATGACAATTGATATCTAACATTTAATGAATTCATTAACTAGAGAAAATTCATAATCAAATTCTTTGAGGACTTTAATGACGTTTTAGTTCCCTAATGTATAATTTGGCTACTTAGACCATCTAACTAAATGAAGTATAAGAAACGCTAACAAAATTGTTAACCAAGGCAAGCAAGTTTAGGGGGCAAGAAGCAAACTTTTAGTCACGAAATGCGGCAAAGCAAAATTAAAACGTGATAATTCAAGATAAATCACCGTAGAGCAAAGCAAGATTGAGGCTTCATAAGGAAAAGGAGTTAAATATACTAAAACATAGCTGGTCAATCTAAAACCTAGAAAAGATTGGTAAACCTAGAAGAGGACTCAAGAAATTGAAATATTGTTAGGTAAGTACATATTTGGCACTAATGAACATGTCTACATGTAATAAATTATTTACATAAGCTCATGCACATTTAATCAGAGGATTTGTTGCATTTCGTAAGTCTTTAGTGCAATCCTATCTTCCTTGCTCTTTCAAGATTTGGGAGTAATTGTTATTAGATCAAATACCAAATTCCTACCTTGGGTTAAAAAATGACAAGGTGATGTAATATGCAACTTCATTTGATGGAAAAAGTAAATAAGGGTCTTAACTGTGTTTTTAATAATATTTATAAAGTTGAGGATGAACCTTAATTTATCAAGACTTCAATTGCATAATCAAGAAGGTTTATTAATAGTACTTAAAATCAAAGGTAATTGCTAGTTACTAAAGGCATCAAATGGAATGTGATTTGTTAAACTAAGTCTATCAAATTTATTTTTCTTCACTTCGAGGCAGTGTGGAGATGTAATTACTTCAGCTTAGTTCCTTGCATTTTGACTTAGTTTAATACATGCGGGACTAGCATTAATCACTAACAATTGGATTTCCCCCATGTGAATCTTTTGTAGACACTACTATTCTATAACAAAAATCATATGCAATTGTCTCTTTTCTCCCTTTTGCTCAACTACTGGAAACTAATGAAAGAAATCATAAGTAAATAAAATAAAATACAAACAAAAGTAAGGTTAACAATAATAGTAAGCATAGTTCCCTAAAGTGCTAAAAACATAATCAATTGAATATGTAATCTTATAAAGTCAATTATGAAAAGTTATTAAAACTTAATAACACAAAGGACTAGTCACTAATCTTATTAATCTTAGTTTAATAAGAAAATTGATAAAACCAAAATGAGTTGTTTAAGGATAATTAAACTAATAACCAACTTAAACAAAGTAAGTAAACTAATGGAAAAAAAATAAGAAACATTAAGAATTCAAAATTTTCTTATATGAATATCCAATTAACATGCATTGATTTATTTGGGTTGAAATAATAATTAAACTAATGTATTCCTGCCTTCGTTCGAGTAACATAGTTATTTCTAACTAGGTAATTATCATTCATCGATGTTCATTTTAACCTAATTAAACTAACAAGTGTAGTTAATCTATTTGTTTACCATTGAAAACTATGATATCTAGCATTAAAGTGTTTATTCATGTAGTGTATAGATCATAATTTGCCTGTCAATCTATTTTACAATCCCTATGATTGAATCTATGATGGTCAATAACAAATAAAACAATTAATATCAAAGATGATAAGTCAACCAATGACTAACCAAATCATGTATTTATAATTTGATGCTTTTCAAATTATAAATACACAAGTTGTGGAGACATGATATTATTGCAAGCTTATAGTAAGAGTTCAACTACGTATTGGTTGAAATTTTTGATGCTTTTCAACCTAAACACTTGAGAGTGAAATTTTAGTAAGGGTATAAAGAGTTATGTGTTTGACTTCAATGCAATTATTGATTTGATTATTATTAATATTGACTTAGAAAGTTAATTTTAGGATAATTTGATTCCAATTGTATGTTAATTTGATTTAATAGGATATGATGATATATATTATAATGGACAAATTGAGATTGATGACGGATTGATGTTGTAAGACGTATAATTTTTATTATATTTTTCTTGAGGATAATTAAAAACTTAAGTGTATGGATGTTTGATAGATGTACAATTTACCATATTTATACCCTATATTTGATATGTTTTTTTCTTGATATTCTATACTATTATTGTATATTTGGTCCTTAATTTGCGTCAAGTGTGTTTACAAAGTATAATTGCCCTCACAGACTTAAAAGAGAAGAATTCGGATGAAAACATAACATAAAATGAAGATTCGAAACACATAAGGGATGCAAGGGCATGTAATAACTTGTTCACTTCTCTCAAGTCATGCAGATTTGTGAATTCTGGGTATCGTAAGTTATGCATGGTTTGATACACGACCCTGAATCAACTTGTTCATCATCTAGAACCCTAAAATTTACTATAAAAGGATATATTCTAAGGCAATTTGAAGGAGAATACAAACAAAGATTTCTAGAGACTTTGAGAGGTGACTTAAGGAGTGATTTTCATCCAAAGAAATGGAAAACATAAAGAAACTAGTGAAAGATCCAAGATAATACAAGATTAAACCTCTACTTGCAAGAATATTCAATGGCAGATAAATAGGGAGATTTAGAATTATGAATCTATTTTCTATTTTTTTTCTTTCTGTTATTGTTTGATTTCGTCTTTAATCACGTGTAACTAAATTCCTTTAATGTCTAGGTTAGATGAACCTAATGTTGATACTTTAACATTTTTAATTCTTTTATTAATACAATTGGTTTAATTGATATATTGTAATTCTATTATGTGATTAATAGAAGTTCTAATAGATCTGGAATATTAGATCATAATCTGATTTCATAATATAGAGATTGAGAAATCTTTTTTTGAATAAATAATTGGAAGGAGTTGATTGTAACCTTATAGATAGGATGACATAAATCTTTCAGATTAGGGTCAAACCTAATAAAGGGATTCACAAATCGCTAAGGTGATCCTATAAATTTTAACTTGTGTAATTTAGTTGAAACCCTTAAGATTAGTTGTTATTAGAATCAAGAGAGATATTAACATAACATAGGAGTCTCCATGGTCCAATAACTCAATAAAACAATTGCATGATAAAAGATCAATCTATTAAGGGGTTTCTAGGGAATTCAAAACCTAGATACTAAGTCTTGATATCAATAGTCTAATTCCTTCTTTGTTCAATCTTGTTGCTTGTTTTATTTTACTTACTTTAGTTTTATTTTCTTTAAACTAAATATCAAAACCAAATTTGTAGACTAGATAATAAGATAATAGCAACTACTATTACTTATAGTCCTCATGGGATCGACCCCTACTTGCTGGTATTAGCTATAACTGTATCGTGCATTTACGATTATTTCATAATCGACTAACTCAAAAACAATAAATCAATAAACAACACCTTGAAAGCCTTTATAACTAGCAAGAAAATTAAAGAAATTGAATGGAGTGGATCTTGTGACATTATTAATCAAGCTATAAATTTCTGTAGGGCTATAGTCAGATATCAATGAAGGTCCGAAGTTAGGCCCTACGTCATCCATTTGTGATTAGCAAGAGCTCTATTTGGCTTTCTCCTTAAGAGTCATAACTCTATTAGTTGTCAGTCTATATGAAATGATTACCCTAATAATTCATATCTGTTGGGCTCAGGTCCCGATTCCCTGTCCCGAGGTGGCCCCTCGGTCTCGCACTGCGGTAATCACCTAAGGGCTATGCCACGGCGAAGGACTGGCTTGCCGCGGCGAGCTCCCCGAAAGTTGGACCCATCCCCAACATCTATACAAACTCATACCAACACACCTACATATACATTTTATCACCTACACATGCATTCGGAGTTAATCTCCACCAAAACAGAAGAATTTCATGTCATTACAATTCGAATAAATTAAACAAGCATTCTCAATATAACACATTACATATTAAAGTGTAAATCCAAAATACAATACATGCGAATGCCCAATGATGTTATGCTTGGTGGGCTAACTAAAAATACTAACTTAATGCAATGATCTTTAACTATTGCGGAGTTCTTCGATGCCTGGCAAGGATCAACTGATGTCTTGAGTTG
>JANITW010000235.1:52810652-52839194 GCA_027564335.1 Erythroxylum williamsii
TATTATGAACATGGGTTTTAGTTACTTACTGTGTTTGCCGCGCTAACGTGGAATCAATGGCTTCAAAAGAAAAAAAATGTATACTAAGTTTTAATCGAATGATGTAGTACGCCACCCTCGCGGGGCACGGACTAGGATATCACCAACAATATCGGGTTCAGGTCTTGTGGGAGTGGGGTGTTACAGTCCACCTATGCTGCAACCATATTCTTCATTTGCTTTCGTCGTTGTGATCTTCCATATTTTGAGCTACTGCATACAACGTACACGTTGCTTGGTTTCTTCTTATTGTGCTGCCTTCCATCATCCAGCCACTACTCATTTAAATTCACGTTAAAACATGCATGGCATGCACAAATTTTCTACTCCTTTGTCGTGAGTAACTTTGATTTTTCTTGTTTGTTTTCATTTTTCTTGTCTTCTTTTTGTCTTTTAATTTTCTTCTTCTTGCTCTATAAAGACAAGTGAGAATTAATCTTCAAAAAAGCCCAAGTATCATGCTTTCAACTCATTTTAACTCCTTTGCTTCCAAATTGTGCCTAAAATCACATACGAGTCAAAATGAGTATCTTAAACAATTTTATAGCAATAATCACTAAGTGTTATACAATACATTTATAATCAATTAAGTACTTATCAATTTCCCATGCACCTAACTTTTAGCCATTCTCGGCCAAAACATCAAAATTAAGCCCAAAAACCTAAAAACATTTACTCAATTTCCATAGTTTTCAATAATACATAATCATAAGCAAAGATGAATAATTAACAGAATTCAACTTTCAGTGCTTCTACTCATGATCAATTAACATTTAATACCTTTTAAAACCAAGCAATCTAATAGTAGACTTGGAAAATGTGTTTAAACAAGATATGTTTATGGGTACACTCAATACCATTCATAATCATGCCATTCTCCAACTTTGTCATATCATTTCATTTCTCCACCACTAAAATTCAAATGCAAAATCATAGATCAAAGAACTTTTCAAGGTTATAATGAGGGAAAAGGTAAGGTGAGATGTATTTGGGTCAACTAGCATGAAAGTCATTAAAACTAGCTAAACAAAGCAACACTCAATGTGATATCAATTGCGAATACCAACATTCCCTTACAATTATGTACATCAACTATGATGAATGAAAAAACCATGTTTCCAATCTCAAATTCAAGTTCTCACACCACAAACCACATTAAGTGTATACCAATCTGAAGGGATCACTCATACAATTGATGACAATACATTGAAACCACAATGAGTGAACCTTCCAAGACAACATCTACCTCATATCCAACATATTCAAATAACCCATTCAATACAACTTTAGGAGGAAGCATTAATCATAAACAACTTTTCAACAAATATGCACTTCCTCCTTGATACATTTATTTAAAAAAAAATTCTTCTTTTTCTTTTTCTTTCTTTCTTTTCTTTTCTTTTTCTTTTATGTTTTTTTATGAAAATTAAAAGAAACTGCATCATCATCAAAATTTCAATGATAAGATGTAAAATAGCATCCCAACCTTATAGCTAACTCACACATATGTACACCCCACACTTATCCTTTTGTATATCCACAAACCCAACAATTAACAAATGTTCCACTAGCTTTAAGGCTTAGGAAGGACATTTGGTTAAGGTTAGAGCATGTAATGTGTAACACATCATTAATATAGAGCATATGGCCAAACATCTAAAGGATATTTAAGAACATACCCTATGAAAATGACATGTTAGAGCAATCACATCAACTTATTATGGCATCATACAAAACATAAGTATTTCCAAAGATCAAAACTCCTCATTTCATTCACAAAATGAAACTTACTTACATTGTCATTACATTTATAATCTATGTTTATATATAACATAACATTTGGGATTTTAAGTTTATATACAAAATGTTCAACATGAAAGGATAAGCTAAAAAAAGTATTCTATCTAGACTCTGCAGGTATCAACTGACTAGACCTTTGAGTCATTCTTGTTTCCAAAATTGACAGTACTAGACTTCTATTATATCACCTTAGAAGCTAGGTCTCCCTTGTACCAAAAAATCAACATTGTAATTTTAATGAGTTTGCGAACTCAGTGAGTGAACCATCATCGATGTGCTCACTCAAGTCAGAACACAAATATCACAACTATAAAGCAAATTCATAAGTGTATTTCCCAGTTCAGTAGATGTGTCACATCATTCAATGATGAACACTAGATCACAACATACATCATATCTCAACAATACATCACGAACTACAAACATTTCATATAATCATTTCAGAATAATCCAATCATTTATCTCAATCATTCATATCATCAACATGTACACAAACCTTGCATATCACTATATCAATATAATTCAGTAATTCTTCGCAATATATATATATATATATATATGCAAATGCACATGTGACTCCACTTTCATTTTTACTTTATTATGATCGAACGCTTATTTATTGTCCCATATCTGTTGTGGATACTGGGCTCATTTCATATTTTGTCCCATACCCATTGTGGATACCGAGCTCATTAATAACTAAGCTCATGGCTCTTTGTGCACATTTATGAGCTTTAAGCTCTTTTTCACATTGGTCAATCTGGTCATAACTCCTTTATCTGATCACTCATAACAATGTGATGAAATGCATCAATTCATATAATATGCTATCAATGACTTTCATTCAATGTGCACAATCATTTATCACATTCATTGGATCTAAATCCGACATTTAACATTCAGTTGAGTACACATTTTTCATATTCACATACAATTAAAAAGCACTTCCAATACAATCCCGAATATCAAACTCCTCGGACCATCAATGTCTAGAATTATCACAATCATATTAATAACAGTTCAATATCTAAAGTTCATTGAAAACAATTCATTCATAGTGAGAAAACATCTAGGTTAACTCACAGTACGCTCCAGATAAGCTATTGTCTTGATGACCCGACAATGTCTGGATGCTGATGATTAATTTGTGTTTCTTTAGACATGCAATACATACATTTAGTTCACACATTACTAAGATGATTAGTCATATGAATATTCAATCATGCACATATATATGTATCATGTTTAATGCATACTCAATTGACCTTTTCGAGTATGTAACTATTCATCAATCTTGACCATTCAAACATCATATTTTGTATACTACCATTTTGTAATCAGATTTATACCTTTAAGTTAGCTTGATTTGCTCCAAATTCATCAACCATACTTTACACTTATCCTCGAACATTTTCATGATCAAAAGCCTATAACACACACACAATTGTTACTTTAAATCTAGAATTTCAGCAAGCTAGACCTATACATTCACCAAACTTTTTCCTGCAATGTATATTCATACGTTTACCCAATTATCATTCATAAATACCCCATGTTCTTCAATGCTCATTCATCCATACCTTATACACATTACTCATGTCCATAAGAACATATTTGCATTAAGAGAACTCATTTATTCCTTTAACAAATCATAATTTCCAGATTTGAACTCAACCACATCAAAACAATCCATTCTTTAGATTATGACATCAATTAACTACATAAACTTATCAAGCTCTTAACCAATTAATCAAGCAACGATCTAGGCTCATTCCTAGCCTTAATAAAGTCCAAATATACCAATTTAGAGTGAAATTTCTCATTTGATTCAGCATGCACACAAGGCTGAAATTAAAATTCCAGAATTTGTCATCAGCATCGCTAATGTGTGTCACTTGACTACCTTCAATACTTCACAAATTTATAAGCTTAGAGACATCACTAACACCTGAAATTTTCCATATTTCATTTCCTTTAAGGTTACTTCATTTCAGGTTAATTTAACTTCTATATTGGTTATAGTAAGGCTTACAAAATTATGCTCACTTATGTCATTAATAGTTTTTTTTTAACAAACACACCTACATCTCTAATTTTCCATATTTGAAAATGCTTAATAACACCTATCTTAAGCTTCAATTCCTCATAACTTATACTTCAAATCCCAACTTAAATCATCCATACAACATCCCATAAAATATTATTTTCGTACATGCAAAAATAGAATAGAAAAGTACCCATTCATTCTCTATTTTCCAGCACATCTTCAACATCAACATCAATATCATATACAATCTATCCCAATTCAATCATCATTCTATTATAACATGACATGAATATCAATACTTTACTTACTTGTTTAGCTCAAGTTCCACCTCAATTCATCAAGTTAAACTAGCCCTCCATTCATCAAGATCATCATAAATTTAAGGTGGAAGTAAAATGATTTCAACAAAGGTAAAATGATGATAACAGATTATAGCTATCTTTGAACAACTTTTTGTGTGGATCTTGAGATGATTATGAACAAAATTGAAGCAAAATTCAGAAGTTGTGAGAGTGTTTTAGTGGTGAAAGAAATGGAAATGAGAAGAATCAACACAACAAAAACTACTCCTGCAATAGCTTGACTCATCAAATGCTAGGTGTCTCCGTGTTACAATGGCATATGTCACTATGCATGTAAGCCACTTATCCCCTCCATAAGCTTCCAAATGTCACCTAGTTACTAGTCTCTTTGTCACTCATTCATTGATGCCATTTGTCAATTAATTACCTATGCCAAATGTCATCATTTATTTATGGCAAATATCACTCAATTTATAGGCTTAGTCATCCTAATTTTTCATGTATCAAAAACCAAAACATAAAATTTCATTCACTATCATTCATGTAATCCTAGTTCTTTTCCACTTCAAGAACACTACACTAACACCTTTCTTTAGCATTAATTCACCTTCATTGTACTTCAAAATTCAATCTAAGCTACTATTTTTATACATCAAGAAAAAAGCATAAAAGTATCCAATTCATGCATCATTTTTCCAATTATAAAAATTAATTACAAATTTACTACTTGTAACCAATCAAACCAAAATTCACGAAATAAACAATAAACAATAAACAATACACAATTCACATCATGATCATTTTAAACCTTTCATACCCAGGAATATGTCAATTAAGTGCGTATACTATCTTTGCAATGTGTATGAAATCATAATTCATGTGTGTATGCTAATGGTGTATATATGAATGAAATGCATTTTATGAATGCTAAAGTGATATGACTTATATGCAATAATCTAAAGCTCTAAACCTTAGTAAGGAAAACGAGTTATTACATAATGTGGTTAATATATAAAGAAAAGGCAATTAAAGCTCAAGGGGGCTTAACAAGAAAAAATCATATCAATAGGGTAGGCTATTTGGCTGTAGTTCGAAAAAGCAAAGAATAACTAATCATTTCCATGTTAATTCATGTGATAAAAATGTGGTCTCGGATAGAAAATCAAGGCAAAGTTAGGATGAACATGTCATAAAGGTCACACATAAACAAAGATAATGAGACTGATAAGGATGTGTCAGTTTATAAAGGCTCAAAATATCACTGGCTTTATCTACCACTAGTTACTATTCTTCTAAACATAATGCACATTAACCAATCACAAGAGCAAAAGTACGTGCTACGGTTGCCATGAAATTCTCTAGTCAATTCACACTCTAATCATGACTATATAATCCTAAAAGCAACAGAAAAAGATAAATTGTTTGTTTTGTTTGTTTTATTCTTTCTCTCATTTTGATTGCAAACTTAAAATAAGTAAGAAACAAACCAACATAGAAACACACATGCATATCCTAACTAGTGTGAAAAAAATAAAGGAAAATAAATTTACTTTCCTTGGGTTGCCTCCTAAGAAGTGCCTTTGTTTAGTATTGCTAGCTCGACTCCATACTTCTCCTCACGTGACAAAATTATGATTTTCTGGTGGCACCTGTGGTTCCTCCATGTGAGTTCTTTCGAATAAGGGCTTGGTTGATAATCATTCCTATTCAACATTTTCCCTATCTTTAGACTCTTAATCTCTACTGAGTCCATGTACTCTGGAAAGATCTCAAATGTCTCTTCCCCTTTTTCTTTCTTGTTTAATTCATGGAACCTGCTAGGTAAAAGTAAAAAGTCATTCTTAATAACAAAATGGAACTCAACATTTACCTTCGAGCAAAAAGATATATCCATTTCTACTTCAAGCTCCTCCTCCACTTTGTATTCGTCACAAGCAATTCCTTGAGTGTTACACTCAAGATTCTCAAACTCCTTTTCACTTTGTAAGACCTATGCACTAATGTCTCTTAGGTACACCTTAGGTTAAGATGATTGCATTTCTTTTCCTTGTGATGCTAGGCAGTTGAGAACTTCCGTTAATTAACCCATCTGGCTTGCCAAATTTTGGATCCTAGAACTTGTTTCTTGTTGGAATTTCATCTCTTCTTATTGTAATCGCAAAGTACTTGCAATACAAGCATTAATTAATCCTTCTAGAAAAGTACTTGAGTTTTGTTGGTTTTCCAAATATTAGACGCCAGACTTTGTATCTTGCAAAAATTGCCTTACTTTCTGCTGGAACTCCCGTACAATCTGTTGAAGTTGAATATTGTTTGCAGTCATAATATTAAGAAAATCTTCTAGAAATGTACCTGTGTCATGATAAGAAGCTTCTAGTCTATACAAGAATTGTTGTGCATCATGCAAACTATCATGGAAGTAATTCTATTGATTATCCCGTCCATAACTGAAGTTAGGTTGATCAATCCAACTTTGGTTATAGGATTGAGAATAAGAGTTATAAAAGAAATTACTTCTATCCATGTCAAATTTACTCTCTTTTTTTTAATTCACAAACACAAAACAAAAAATGAAATGATAAACTAATTACTAACAAATATATGCAAAACACTAATTAAAACACCACATTCCCCAACAATGGCACTAAAATTGATAACGCGTCATAACACTACTCAAAATAGACTAGATTACTACTATAGTAATGGTAAATCTAAGTCGATCCCACAAAGAGAGTATGTGAAGTTATTGAAATGAAATCACTATTTAGGTTTTCTTTTAGTAGGGATGGTTGGGTTTGGTTTAAAAATAAGAAAATAAAATAAAACTAACCTAATGAAGTCAAATTAAAGAAAACATTAAAAATAATAAATGTGTGAAATTCAGTAGGGATCTGGTTCTTTGGTTTAATCTCGGCCTGAACCCTAATTAAACATATTTCATTGATTTGTTTTTATTTTACCTCTCTTTGAACTATTAGTCATAGATTAACAATAAGCTATGTTAATATCAGTTTTCCTTAGGTCCTAGTTAATTAAGAAGAGCTCGTTAATTAACCCTAGCTATCAGATAACCTATAAGACGCTCGTTAATTTTAATCGGAAAGCCGCCTTATGAGTGAGAAAAAGAGATCAATCTAAGTAATAATCACAAAAGCTTGAATTATTTAACCTAGTTTATATTATCCCTAATAATTATGAACCATTATTCGCTACAAATGAATCGAAAAAAACAACAATTACGTATTGTTTTTGATTCTAACAATGGGTTCTTACATAAAATAATCAAATAGAGCATTCAATCATTCTTACATAACACCCAAACATTAAACATAGTAAACATAAGCAATTTCTAAAGAGAGAACGAAATAATAAATACAAGGAGAAATACACTTAATCGGGTTGTTGGCGTGATGTTGCCTCCGAACCTACAGCAAGAACCTACCCCTCCATGAGTCTCTCAAGGTTGAGAGCTTGCTCCCAAAAGTAATGCCTCAGCCCCAAAGAAGTGTCCCAGCCGAAGACCCTCACCTCTGTTCATAATGCCTCCCTATTGTTCTCCTTTTAAAAAAAAACCTCGCATCTGTTCTTCTTTTTTTCCTTAAAACCAACACACACATTTAACCCTTTTGCCCAATGTCAACATTTTTTTCTCCTATCGTACGTCTGCGTTTTGTTTTCTTGGCCTAATGTGCACTGCATTTTAATGCTTCTTGGATGTGCATCTATTCTCCTTCAGTTTATGCATGGAACATCTGCGTTTTGCTTCCAACATCTGCGTTTCATGCCTTTTGATTGCTACGTTTTAGTCTCCTTGTTATATTGTGTTTTGATCCATCTTTTCGCTGATGGCACATCATTTTCTTTATGAACTGTTGTTGTTTTTGCTTCACTGTTTGTCCACCTATGCTATGGCTGTATTCTTCATTTGCTTATGTCATTTTGGTCTTCCATATTTTGAGTTACTGCATGCAATGTACACAACGTACACTGTTAGTTTCTTCTTGTTGTGCTACCTTCCATCATCCATCCATTACTTATTTAAATTGACGTTAAAACATGTATGAGACACATAGATTTTCTACTCCTTTATCATGAGCAGCTTTGATTTTTCTTGTTTTTGTTTTCATTTTTCTTGTCTTTTAATTTTCTTCTTCTTGCTCCATGAAGACAAATGAAATTTAATCTTAAAAAAGGCCCAAATATCATGCTTTTGACTCACTTTAACTTCTTTGCTTCTAAATTGTGCCTAAACTTACATGAGTCAAAGTAAGTATCTTAAGCAATTTTATAACAATAATCACTAAATGTTATGGAATAAATTCATAATCAGCTAAGCACTATCAAACTTACAACCTTTAGTTATCCCTCTACCTCTTTTTCTGGCGTTAATATTGGAACCTAACAATAAATCAATAATGATAAGAAAATATGCATTAAACATGTAAATATAAATTTAAGCATAAATAATTCTATTTGTAGGTGTTAAAGAATAACAAATCTGTAGATCCCTCAGTACTAGTTGAGGCAGATGGAAGTTGTTGCTGACTAAGTTCATTGGTGAATAAAGTTGATTATTGTTGTTGGCTAGGATTTGCTTGATCTGATTATTGTGAGGGAGGAAAATTTTTGCATCAACATAACTTAACAAGAACCAGAAGATAGAGATATGTCATTACAAAAAATAAGTTACATCAAACTTAGAGTAAACATTTAAGTTTGTTATTTCAAAGATGCTCCATTCTTTTAGGACTTGTATAACTAGTTTAGTTAAAAATTTAAATTCCATAGTTGTGTTCAGATAAGGATTGATTGTCTTTCAATGTTATAGTCAGATATATCTAGGTTGTTATTCCTTTTAAGATTTTAGCAATTGGTGCAATATTTCTATGATGGGTTGAAGAGTCAGGAGAAAGGTATGTTGGATGCTGCATCTGGAGGTTCTTTGATTGATCTCACAGCATTAGAAGCATGAGACTTGATCAAGAAGATGACATTAAACCATCAATAGTACAGTGTGAGAGATTCCAAAGGAGTGCATGAATTGGGAGCTTTAACAGCTTAAGCCAAGAGAATGGAGAGTCTGGAAACAAAGGTAGATTCACTGGAGAACAAGATAACATCACAATTTTCTTGTATCACAGTGGAGTTGAATAACTTGAATGCGCATTGCCCATCATCTTCAATGGACCTTACTGCACCCAGTTGTGACACTTGTGGGTCAGTGATGCACATATCAAGTGTATGCCCTGGAAGATATGAAGAGGTGTCAGCAGTGTATCCAGGGAGAACAAATCAGAAGTGGGATCCATACTCCAACACATACAATGAGGGATGGAAGTCTAATCCAAGATTCAGTTGGAGGAATGAAGAAAGCAGGGCTCAAAATAGATTTCCACAAGGGGGAGGAGCTGGTACTTCCACTAACCAGTTCCCCAATCAACAACAAGCCCTAATGGTCCCACAAAAGGAAGACACCAACCAGTTGCTTCATAGCATGATGACTCTAATGAAGGAAGAGAGGGATTCTAATGCTAACCAGTTTAATGTCATTGCTTCTCTTATTCAACAGGATTCCTCAAAGACTGCTGCTAGGTTCAATGCTTTAGAGAAAATAATGAAACAATGGGAAACCAAGGCAGAGAACATCAACTCATATGTCACGAATGAAGGCGGCCACGTAAACAATCACCGAAAAATGTTAGAAAGTTGTGTCCATCTCTAATGTTCTCTTGGAAATGGTGCTTCAGACGATGATTTTGTTGAGATATTCAAATGAGATTTGATCCCTCGCAAAATAAATTACTAACGAAGCTTATCTACTTCATTCTCAAAATCTGGTCTCCAAATTTTTGTCAATTTTTTAATTATAACATAAATTTTACAAAGTAGTAATAAAATATTTAAATTTTTTAATTTTTTTAATTATAACTCAAACTTAAAAATGTGACAACAAATGTTCAAATTTTCAATTATCTTCAATTCTAACATGATATTATTTGTTGTTCTCTCGATGCCTTTAGCATTTTATTTCTATTTGTTCTACGCTCAAAATTACTTTGGCATTATAGCGTATTGCACTAGTAAATTTTTCATTTTTAATTCGTTCTCTTTGTGTCCTTAATGTGAGGACGTCCGGGTTGCGCAATATGAAAATAAAAAAGAATGAGAGTGTTGAGAGAACAACTAAAAAAGAAGGAAAAAACTAAAATCAAAATGTAAGGTGGTCGAGGTTACGTAAAGGTCATTTTTAAATAACAATGTCGTTTTTTAATTATATGATTAAATGGCATCGTTTCATTAATCTTCATTTGTTGTGTTAATTTTGGCTGACATGTATTAGTAATTAAGGTTTTTGAAATACGTGACAAGTCATGCTATCAAACTTAACGAAAATACTAATGTTATAATAGAAATAAAAAAATTGAAAATTTGAGCATTTTATTTTTACTTTTTGAAGTTCGGGCTAGAATTTAAAAAAATTAAAACTTTGAATATTTTATTGCTACTTTTTAAAGTTTTGGTGAGAATTAAAAAATTTAAAATTTTGGATATTTTATTGTTACTTTTTAAAGTTCGAGCTATAATTAAAAATTTGATAAAAGTTTGGACTTTTGTTTAACCAAAACTTATTTACATGATTTTTCAAAAGTTGAGATCAATTAAAATTCTATAACAAGATTAATAAATAAAACGTGAATTTTAATTTGTATCTTATTATGGACCTTAATTCTTATCTTATCGTTTCCCTCGCACTAGTTTTAAAATCAACTCATCCCAATTACTGTAATTGCACAAGTTTTCAACTCCTAACAATATCCACCAAAGTTGCGAATACCATATCGACCCTGATATCGAATTGGATTTTAGAACGATACTATACTGATAACAGTCAATAACGAGTACTGTTTTGAGTAATTTTTTAAATTTATAAAATAATCCTTAATTTTTTAAATTGCAAAATAGTCAATTAGCATATTTTACGATTGTCACATTGTCATATTCTTTGTTTTAAGTTGAAACTTTCAACTTTCTAACTATTAATTCATTCATGACGTGCATTTCATTCACCAGCTTCATCGAAAAAACTTAAAATAAAAAACACAAAATCGTGCGTCATTTTATTTAACTCTAATCTAGTATCCAACCCAACACAAATCACAAATCCAAATCATAATTTAATTCTAAGTTCCAACTTCCAAATTCTAACTCATTTACAATCACAAATGCAATTAAGCAAAAACAAAAGAATTGAAAACACACCTAAAAAAGTTCACAATGTATTTGCTTCGAGTTTTTGGGTCAAGTTGGGTTTAGATCTGGATCTACTTCAGTTCTAATGATTACGGATTCATGGAGGAGAGTGGCGGTGGTCTGAAGGAGGTTTGGTGGTGGCATAATCTACGTGGAGGAGGGTTGAAGCCTAAAAGTTGTTCGATGGTGGTGTGGTTCGTATGGAGGAAGGCTAAAAATGGTGTGGTGGTGGTGTGGAGGAAGATGAAAGTCGTGCGGTGGTTCTATTGTCACTGAAGAGGGAGAAGCGGCCGCCAAAGACGAATAGGAGAAGGAGAGAGAGAGAATGGAGAGTGTGAGATAATGAGAGAGAATGGAGGAGAGTGGAGAGTGTGTGAGACTGAGAGAGAGAAAGTGAGAAACAAAAAATCAAAAGGTAGCAGATGAGGGTCGGGGAGGGGGGGATAGGTATTTTTTTAATTTTTGTTAAAAAGCCCCTACAATTTCTAAAACTTACGGTACTGATTGGGATATTGCCAGTACCACACAAAAACTCTAGTATCAGTCGGTACCGACGACTGGTACCATTAACATTGACATCTTTTTTTTCAGTACAGAACGATATTTAAAACTCTGATATCCACAAAATGCATTGAGAAAACTCTACAATTATTATATAAAGTATTAGGCAAGAAGTGTCAAGTCCCTTAGATCCTAAATCTGTTTATAATAAGTTTTGGATTGTTTAATAATTTAATTGAAATAAAATTCTACTTTTAATTAAATTTTAATTAGAATCACAATTAATTCTAATCAAATACTAGTTATGCTTAAATAAAGTCCAATTTCTACTATTGGTCCTTATTTATTAAATATTTTATATTTAATCATAAAATTTTTCAAATTTTACAATCAAATTCAATTTAACTAAAACTTGTTTTCTCCCTTCGACTTGTCCTTTGTGCGTAACCCAATAGGTTCTTAAATATATTGGTAATAGTTATTAATTATAACCTTAAATCTTATTTAAAACTAAAAAATTTAAATTCTTTTAATTTATCTTTGGTTCTCTAATTAAATAATTTATATCTATAAATTAAGATATAAATTATTACTTCAAGAAATTGTATTTTTAGTAAAAGCAAAAGTTGTCACTAAAAGTTGTAATATTAGTCACTACTATTAATAGTGTCTAATTTTTAAAGTCATCATCTCTCGTTACAAGTATTTCCGTCACTAAAACGATGACTAATTTTAAAAATTGGTCATAATTATGCAACACTTTGTGACAGAAGTACTGATACTAAAAACTATGAAATGTTTGACAAAATTATATGATCATAGTAACTTTACATATTTATGACAAATTTATCGACACAAACAATATAAAATAGTGGCGAATAAAGTCATAACAATACTTCATTTTATTGTAACAACATTATTGCCACTAAATATAATTGAAAATAGTGACAAAATATTTATCACTCGTGCTTTTTTTGTCAGTGTTCATTACTTCTTAGTCACTAATATTTTAAGAAAAAATGTCAACATCATTTTGTTACAAAAATGAAATTTTGTTCTTATAAAAAAAATTGTCACTAATGTATTTACTATTGTCACAAATAAGAATCAATTCAACAATGAATTTGCATTAGTAGTAAAAGAAATTTACATTAGTGATCATATTGTTTAACAGATTTTATCACAACAATACAAGTTGTATGTTACAATAATGTTGTCACTCGTAAAATCCCCTACTGGTTCTGCAGGGCGATACCCATCGTAATTTTGGATTTTCACCATAGACGACTCATGCCTACTTGTAGAAGCTACGGGGTCTGTTATATCTGCACCAATTTCAAAATCTTCACTAAGTTCTTTTTTGAAGCGTGCCAACCTCTTTGCCTTGGCTTCTGTATCTCTATAATGGGTTAATCAAATTAGTGGAAAATAGACAATACATATTAGTTCTAGGAATCAACAAAGTGCACCAAAATGGTTTATCGATCACTACCATCTTGAATGGAGTTAAAAGCCCTCTGAAAATCTTTATCAGTCGTAGATGGTGGAGATCTTGTTCTTTTGCAACAGTTAGGCTAGTAGTCCTGGTGGAAATAGGTTCAATAGTATTGTCTTACGCAAAGGTTGCAAGACTCTGAGGAATTTGAGAATGATAGGCATTGCTAGGAGTATTGGAGGCAATTTGAGACCTAGTAGGAGATCTAGAGGGCCTGCAAAAGAAATATAGAGACAGTTCATTTATTTATAAAGAAGCAAAAAAATATCTTATGGTACAACTACTTGACTTTAACCATAAAAAGGTAGTTAAAGCAAAGATGAGTTTTTTTTAATCAAAAGAATATGCTAATATGTCTTCCAATTACCTTATAGATTTCCAACAAGATCGAACATCCTCCACAAAAGTTTCATTGACAAGTGGAATAGGTGGTGACCTAGTCTACTTTGGGGCATGAACATCTCCAAATTCATTCATATAACCTTTTTCAAAATGAAAAGACTCTCCAAGTTCACGATCTAGCAAATTGGGGAAACTTCCCAACATTTTTGGTCAACTTTCCTAGGCACTTGAAAAAACAGGCTTGTCCGAAAACAAGAAGATTATCATAAGAAGATCAATGGAGAAGAGATTGTAGGAAGGAAGATGACGTCATAAAGACTAGTTTCTCAAACTTAGATGCAAAATGAACTACATAATAGATAACCATTTTGGATATTGATGATTAATTAACTACCCAGATCTAAAAAACTTAGCAGTTAATAGAGACAAAAAGTACAATTATCCTCTCACAAACCTATATGAATTCATAAGTTCAACCATAGGGACCATTCCTCTTCATCAAGAATAGCATGCCCATACTCAACCATATTACGGTCCTCAGAAACAAAAGGAGGTGGCCTTGGTTTTGAAAAAATAGAGTCCTTTCCATGTCAACAAGAAATAACGATGGGCTGTAAGATTAAACAACAAACAGAAACATCAAGTAAGAAGATCAAATCAATAGGTAACTTTTCAAACAATAAATCTTAGTGTTAATCTATGACTCAGCCACCCTAAAATGCTAACAGTAACTTAGGATGAATGAGATAAATATAAAGACATGGCTCAATGGTATATTGACCATATATATAGACATTGGATGTATAAGAAGAAAATAGTAAACTGCATCCCTCTTTACTACACCCTGAGGACCATAACATATTTCTTTAAGATTGGAATGTCAAGGACATCCATACAGTTAGGAGTGATTCCTGGAATCTAAAAGGCCAAATATATAAACAATACTTTACCTTTGAACATAAGTTTGTTTTGAATTACTTATGTTTTTCTATTTAAAAAAATAAAAGGAGGTGACTCTTTGCAAGTCTTGGACTCTATCAATTTTAGTTGTTACATTAGTTCCATAATTGCGAGAAGCAGCAAATGAACTTGTGATAAATGGTCTTGGATTTTCTTGCACATCATCTTTAAAGGGTCTCTTTGCTTCATCCCAGTTCAAAGGAGATCCAATAAGTCTGCACAAAAGAAATAATTTATAAAGATTGTTGAGCATGATGCAATAAGACTATTTGCATTCAAAACTTAAGCTAAACAAACCTACAATAGTGAAATATGGTAAAATTTATGGCATCCTTTCATTGTAAGATGAAAATAAAAAATTTAAGAATAAAGAACCATAAAGGAATTAACCTATGGGATCCAGCAGATTGGTAATAACTTGTTGCAACAGGAAAGCTTCTTTTAAAACTCAAAGGAGCTGCTTCCACTATTTCTTGAGCTTCAAGGTTCCTTTCATCCAAAGAGGATCACTAGTTCTATTAGAATGGGAGAAGGAAGTAACCAACATTTCTTTGAAAACATTTTCATAGAGTTTCGCATTGCATCATGAGTATTATACTACAAAAAAGGAATAGAGCTTTACAAACTTCAAGTATCTTCTTACTTTGGAGTTTGATAAGCTTGTTTGGGAACAGTAGCAAGATCAG
The DNA here is from genome assembly GCA_027564335.1 of Erythroxylum williamsii. Classification (NCBI taxonomy): domain Eukaryota; kingdom Viridiplantae; phylum Streptophyta; class Magnoliopsida; order Malpighiales; family Erythroxylaceae; genus Erythroxylum; species Erythroxylum williamsii. Next base: position 52,826,076 of record JANITW010000235.1, read on the forward strand.
AAGTTTGTGAAGTGAATCACACGTTAATACAAGGCTTATTATATGATGTATACATGCACAAGAAGGGGGGATTGAATTGTGTATTTCTCCTTTTTGAAAATCCTTTCAAAAACGTTTTGTTAAAAGACACTTGTTCTTTTCACAAGAACTACTGTAAATCAAAATTATAAAATGTTTTTCGAAAACTTGTTTAAAAACGAGTAAGATCGAAACTTTGAAAGATAAGAGAAATAAGGATAGAGAGTTGGCACATCAATTTTTATACTGGTTCACCCCAAACTGTGGGCTACGTCTAGTCCTCAGATATCTTTATGAGATTTCACTATCTCTCAAAAACGTTACAAGTATTCTTTGTCTCCGAGCCTTTTCAGGTCTCTTACAATCAGTATCCTTTCACACTTAACCTCTACAGGCTATCTGCACTACTTTCAACTGAAAGGTTTTCGAGCTTTGTTACAGAAAAATAGCTCTAGATTTTTCGCACAATAGTTTCTCTCAAGTATTGATAACTTTTGTAACTTTTCGTAATGTAACTTTTTGTAACTTTTCAATCTTCGACTTCGACTCATATTTATAGTCTTCGTTTTCAACTGCTTCTTGATTCTTGATTCTTACTTCTTTCAAGAAACGATTATTCACTTGAGTTCTGTAACTAACTCAAACTGATTCTTGATTTGACGTGGTTTGCTTCCGTCTGCTTTTCTTCATCTGCTTTTTTATCGTCTGCTTTTCTTCGTCTACTTTTCTATCGTCTGCTTTTCAACTTAGCTTCCATCTGTTTTTCTTCCGTCTGCTTTTCAATTTAGCTTCCGTTTGTTTTTTTTCGTCTGCTTTCTATTGTCTGTTTTTCTTTCGTCTGCTTTTCTTCCGTCTGATTTTCAATTTAGCTTTTATCTGTTTTTCTTCGTCTGCTTTTCTTCGTCTGTTTTTCTACGTCTGCTTTCTATCATCTATTTTTCTTTCGTGTGTTTTTCTTCCGTCTGTTTTTCATTTTAGCTTCTGTCTGTTTTTAATTATTATTTGTATTTCATCAAAATCATTTATGTAAAGTCATTTTGACTTAACACTAATGACTGTTAGTAACAATTACATAAGATTGACGAAAACCAAATGAGTTGATTACTTTCACTTCTATTAGATTGTTGTGGTATTTATTAGTAATAATAAAATATTAAACAAAATTTAGAAATAAATTAATTAAATAGTCAAATTTATTTCAATCTCTTGAAGGAGTGAAACTAGATAATTACTTGTAACGCTAATAAATAAAATTAAAACCACTCAATTAAATGCTTTCAATACCAAATTGAAAGAGTTGTAAGAAAAAAACTCAACACATTAAATACGAAAAAAGTAAGTATTAATTGACATCTTTTTTTCTTCAAATAGTAATTACATATGAAAGATCAATTATTTAGTAATAAAAAATAATTGTTACCATTTGTCACAAGTGTAACTCAATAAAACACACATATATTTAATGAAAAAAGAGTCAAATTAGATCCTAATATTTTTACCAAAATTTAATTTAAACCCAAATATTTTGTCACTTTAAAAAAGAATCATATCGTTTTATAAACGTTCAATATAAACTCTAACTTAACTTATCCATTAATCATCAGCTAAAAAAATATGTGGCAACTAAGTTTTTTTTTTCTTAAAAACTCTTTCTTTCGTCTCTCTCCTCTACTCTCTTTTAATTTTGTTATAGTTTAGCTTGTGAGCTTTACCTTTGGTTGTAATTCATGGTCCGGTTTGAACTCCTTGTGCTCTTCTTGCAAAGCTTCTGTAGCATCCAGCTTGGTGTTGGCATCCACGAACTTTTTTTTGGAATCTTTAACCATTTTATGTTCTTTAGCCAATTTACACTCAGCTACAACCTTATTTTCAATACCATCTATACGCATCTCATGCACGGCCTTCTCTAGGTATAAAAATCCATAAGCAAAAAGAAAGTATTCAAATGACTGCAAGGCCATAAAGGAAGACAACAAATGCTAAACAAAAACCTCAGAATTGCCATGCACTCTTTATTAACTCCTAACGACCTTCTTATTTCTTTGCTTCATAAAGGGAAGATAAGTTTGTAGTTTGATTAAGCTTGTACAATAGTTCAGATGCTTCTAGCTTCTTTGAGCTGCTCATGTGTTGAAGCTAGCTCTTTTCTTTCCAATATAAGAAGGCCTATGTGATCTTGAAGGTCATAAATCTAGAGAAGATTACATGGTCAAGTACGCAGAAGCAATTAAAGCATACTCTATGCATCTATAAGAACAGAATGTGTAAATAAATAGTTGAGATTAAGTATGGAACTTAATGCACTAACATCCTAAAAAAGTTCATGGATGCCAGCACCAAACTGCAAACCGCAGAAGCTTTGCAATTAAGTGTAATTGTTTGACTATGCTTTAACAGGTTATCTATTTCTAAAGTCGAGAAAAATTGTAGTCTTTTATTCTAAAAGTTAATTAGAAGGTGCAGATAAGTTGGTAAGGGATTCTTTTAATTTAAGTAAGGTTGTGAGTTCGAATTTATCTCATGTATGCAGCCGTTTAAAACTTGGAATTAGAGTTTTGCTTTTCGCAAGGGATCTATCTGACTTGAGCGGGGATTAATTTAAGTGTGAATGATTTAAATGTATTTTTTCATAATTGAAACTCTCGTAAAACACCTCGTAAGTAACTAAAAAAAAAGCTAAACTTTTACTGTTATTTAAGAGGATCTTAAAGGCATAATCTATTTTCAAGAACAAATCAGGAATGAAATAATAATTTTAATTGATTAAACATCTTATTAAAGTTTTCATTTAGATTAATTATTTTATTTAATTATAAAAATATTATTGAGTTTATTTTTAAAATAAATCACCTAGATTTCACCATTTCACATAATTTACATGTAATAGTAAAATTTATTAATTAAGTTAAAAAATTATAAAAAGTGTTACATTAACGATGGTAAGAAATTTTTTATTTTTAATTTAAAAAATAATTTAAAATTTAAAATTAAACAGTTTTAAATACAATTTTTGGCACGCTAGAAAATAGAAAGTATAAGGGCCAAACAAAGCCAAACTCCGATGCGCTACGAATGAGAGATAGAGGATGAGCGGAAAGGCGGCGACGGCGTCGGCAGCAAGGCTAACAGTGGGGATAGGGCAGCAGTTGTCGAGTTCAGTGGTGAACACATTCAGAGTGACGGCGGTTGCGGAGCGATTGTCCTTGCACATGCAAACTTTTCAACACAAAAATCCCCAAGAGTTCTTCAGTCTCTGTCTCTCCCTCGCCAGGTTTACTAGACATATCATACGTTCTAGCGCAAAATAAAACATCAACAGAAAAAAAGGAGTTGGAGATAATTCCATTTGTGAATATGAACAAAACCCGAGATCAACTTGCAAATTATTTGGTTCCCACTGTATAAATTGGACATACTGAATGTTGCATTTTGTGATTATCACTTTTTTTCTGATATCAGAGGCATTGACTATGCTGTTGCCAATAATGATGTCCCACCCAATGTGCAATCTTTGCCTCGATTGTTGACTGAGGTAACATCTTTACTTCCCCATTCTATTGCTGATAACTAGTTTTATTGCTGCATTTTTCTTTTATAGAACATGTTACAGATCAAAATGACATATATAAGCATTTCTGTTGTACTCTTATGTCAGAGATATGAAAGAAGCATTATTTGGTTTAAATATTATCCCTAACTGCTCTGAATAAAATGTTTTGATGTTCCAGTAAAAATACTAAAAAGCAATTTTATTACCATTGAATAATGGTGGACTTTCCTCCTGTTTCGATCTTTTGGTTTGTGGTATCTGTCAATATCGGAGAGTTTTGCTAGCTTTTATATATTCATGTGCAATTGATTTTTCTCATGTTATTTTTGTTTGACCTTAGTATTTAAGTAATGGCATGGATTATTATTATCATGGTGATTTTTATCGACTTTCTTGTTATAACAATATATCTTGTCTAGGGAAGATTAACAAAAGTTGCATCACATAATTGATTCTGCAACTAAGTGGATCAAAATTCTGTTATTTCCTGAGGGAAAAAATTATGCTTTGACTCACTTTCCATTGTCAAATAGGTCTGCAAGCACGGAAACAATCTGTTCCTAGGGGCAGGTATCATGGTTCTGATGATTTCTGTAAAGGTATTGGAAGCATTGTCAATTTTGCAAAAACATTGTACTCATGTTTTCCATCATATTTCAAATTATTTGCTGTCTTGTGCTCTGTTTTGTTTTGGATCATTAATATTGGTTCCTATAGCTTGATAGCATTTCATCATGTTGGGAGTTGTAGGAGTATATGTAATGTCTGTATTGTTCCTTGATACTGACTTTTTATCACATTGTAGAGTGCTTGTGCAAGAGGATGGTTCTCAGAGAAAGAGAGTCAAGAGCTTTGTGCTCTTGCTAATGAGGTCAGCTTGATGTTTAATGGAAAGTAAATTTCTAGTTAGTTGATATTGTTATTGCTAAATGCTTTGAATTTTTTTCTACCCGCAAAACCTAGATAGGAGGCATCTTTTGTAGTCTTGGAGGTCTTAACAATGAACCAAGCAATTACAGTTCAATCATTGCAACTATTATGTCAAGGTAATCCATTCTTTTATTTTATATGTGATTGTGTAATTTTGAGTGAACAGCTTCAAATTTCCATGTTTTTGGAAAGAACAGTATTAGTCATTGTATATTTCCTGTTTGTAAGATTTGATAAGTTTGTTATTACTTAAATTGACTTTTAACATGTCTAGATGCTCACTTCCATGTCTTATTTTCTTTTCAAGTATGCCTGTTGTAGGTCTTGTGTGTATCAGGCAGCCACCTTGCTCGACATCTATACTATCTTATCTATGCTATTTTTTTATCCACTTGGTTTTTCTTTTCACCTCCATTTACTTTTCTTTTGTATTCTTGAGATTTTTTCAGAACTTATAAGAGAAGATGTAAGATCAAATTTGAAAGCCTTAGTTCAAATAATCATTTTATTGTTATGATCATAAGTCACATGAAAAGAGACAATGCATAAAAAGGTTCGTGGTTTTAAATATCCATTTAATGAAACTTAGCATTCAACTTGGTTTTCTCGTTGTTTTGTGAAAGAACCTTCTTTCTTCTCTCAATTTGCTTCTCATATGAATGAAAGCAATATATACATATATATATATATATATATAGCGAGAGAGAGAGAGAGAGAGAGAGATTTTGAATGAGATCTTGAAGTCAAGAGCAGTGCTCTTAAAGTGTTACACAACATCAAGAAGAGTTTATAATAAGTTAAGAGATAATATCCCTAAATAAAGACGCTATGAAGGTTGTAGAATCTCAAAGTTCATGTATAGAGTCTTATCTGATATGCTATACTGCCTAACCTCAAAATATTATTAGTCAGAGCTTACATTGAAAGAAGGGTACATAATCTGAAACAAAAATTGAGGTAGCTCAGTGTCAAGGAAGGTTAGATCCTGATTTGCTATAATGTTAACGAATGGCTTATGTGTTAGAACTACATGGTCCTAGGTCTCTAAGCATTGACACAGCCTTCTCATTGATTATGATGTAGTATCTTTTAGATGTGTGCAATGGCTATTTACTTGTGCATTAGATCTAAGATTGAAAGTAATCAACTGTGACCAAAGAAAAGGATTAGAAAGCAAAAGTGTAATTTTCCCTCTTCCAAACCGATATATAAAGATATATTCAATACTTTTTTGCTTTTTTCTATGATATTAGACCTATCATTTCTGATTAATTCCGCCATTAAGGTGACAGCACTATTTGTATTGACTTCTTAATGAAGCGATGAAAAAACTATGATGCATTGTAACTGCTACTGGTGATCTATTATTTTTTATCGGTTTTGTACCTACTTAATTCCTTTGTCAATTGGGTGAACAATTTGAGCTGGCGTAGATACTGAATTGTAAATGTTGTCCATTTGTATTGTTTTATGACTTAGCTTTCTGACATAGTACTTGATCTATGTCTCCCTCCCTGTAGGTTCTACCCATTCATGACTATGGGCCATATACTTGCTTTTCTTGAAGTGAAGGTGAATACTTATGCTAAATTGGTTTTGTAACAATATTTTATTAGTTATTTATTATACTATCCCAATGCCTAGGACTCTTTATTTCCCCTGAGGTTCTCTTTGTTTTATTTTTAAACCTTCTCAAAATTTCCCCCATTTTACATGCCCTGCCTAGTTATACACTGACTTGTTATTGATTATTTTTATTATAGCCTGGATATGAAGGCTACATAAAGGATTTCCATATTTCAAAGGATGTATCACATTCTCCCGAGGAGAAAATAGTAAGTATCTGTATAGCCTGACTTTTAAATTGCAAACATACATATAACTGCTATATGTAAACTAATAAGCTTTACAAGAATAAGAGCATATGGGATATGTGAAAATAAAAAATCTGCTCCGTACTATTATCATATTTTCTGGATCTAATTTTTATAAACATTCCTGAACAGTCAGTAGGCAATATCTTTGATATCATTGTTTTGATATTTAATTGGCATGGCTTATTAAATTTCGTTCCATATTATGTTCTTGCTACATTATTTAGTGGTTTTCTACTCACACTATTTTGTAAGCTTATATGACTAGTCATGCAACTGGCTTCCATGTAAGTTATATTTCTTTTTGGTACTTTAATCCATAATTTTGATAACTAGACTTGATAGTTTCTGCTGAATCAATTGCCCATATTTACAGGATACGAAAATTAGGCATGGCAAAGCATTTGTAGCTTTTGCAAGACAGACAATAAGTTCCTTCATTTCTTCTACTTTTTGTCTGTGTTCTTTTCCCTACTCTGGGGAGGCTGTTCAATGTAGCTATATGGTTATTATATGTCACCACAATACACTTATCTGGATAATGGAATGCTAATTCCTCAACCATTATACTTTTTTTATAAAACATTTTACTTGTTTCATCTGAGTGGAAACCTTTTATATAAGTTCAATCTAGTACTCAAACAAATGGTTGTTACAAGCTCAGCTAGGTGTATTGATGGGGAAAACAAAAATTTCTACATTCTTGCAAGCATTTGACGTGATGATTGATTGGATTCACATGCATATAGATGCCACAAAAAGGGTGGATGTCACTTCCACATGACATTGCTATGTTAAGTTTCCATGGTACTGTTTAAACACGTAACTTGCAATAGCATTCTATCTATATGCTTGACTGAATCTATGTAAAAAGGTTTTTTCTTCAAATGAAAATATTAAAAATGTTGTGGACTTATTGGAAACAAAATGTACAAAGCCTACTAACAGTTTTTCTGGTTATCTCTATTTTCCCACATGACATGAACGTGAGACCTTTAGGGAAGACTAGCGTGTTTAAAATGTTGGGGGTTTCCTGTTGGGAACTCCTCTTTTCAAACTGATTGTTCTGCAACCTTGCAAGATTTGGTTTGAAGTGGATGGAGTGGTGCAAGGATATTGTTTTGAAACTTGATATGTTTATCTTTACAGAAAACTGGAAATAATAGTGATGTCTGTGGGCTAGACTTTAGAGGTAGTGCCATTAACCTCGTGCTTTCACATTTTTGTTGAGATGTATACCAAATGTATCTTCTGGGAAAGTAACAGTAGTTCTTTCTGACATGAATCCAAGAATGTAATACTATAGTGCTGAATTGATCTCAAAATTTTCCTCATTGTTGATGATATCATGACTTCGGGAACTTTTACAAAGCTGTATTTGTTACAAATAGTAGCTGAGGAAATATTTTGGTAATCACTATTGAACTTTGCATTTGCCCTTTCTTTAGTTTATGTGATAGGAAATATTTTGGTACACTATTTAACTTTGCATTTTCCTTTTTTTTTTTTTTGGCTTTTATGTGCTTGCAGTGTGATCCTTATATTAAATTTTGTAGTCCCTCTAACTGTTACTTTTCTGTTATTTGTCTCTTTGCATGCAGCGGTTATTTGTAGCACAGACAGATAACATTGAGACATCTGCATGTATTATAAATCCACAAGAAGTGAGGTATGCTTCTGTTTTACTTTGTTGTTTCTTGTAGAGCTGTTTGAGCTGATTATCAGTTAGTTTATTTTTGTAGCTTCCTGTTCAACGGAAAGGGAGTGGACAGAAGAACTACTGCCTTAATGGTATTGCTTGAATGCAAACTTTCTGACATTGATGACGTGTAGGAAATTTTTGGTGAAAAGGCTACTGATAATGTGTACCAAAATGTATTTTCCTTAGGACTCTGGACCACAGTTGCCAACTAATGTGACTTCTATGCTTAAATATGGAACTAATCTTCTCCAAGCAGTTGGCGAGTTCAAAGGTATGCTTGAGCAAACGGTTTTCCATTTTGTGCAGATTTCAGTTTTTGTGTGATTTGATCTAACACTATAGCTTTTCAAGGTCATTACATCATAGCTGTTGCCTTTATGAGTGTGACACCATCATCTGAAAGTCCTTTGCTATTAGATTATGTTCAGTCTGATGTTACTGAGCCAGATCCAGGTATGTGTTCAGGACAATAGGAGACCGTAGCTCTATTTCATTGATCAAATTATTTCAACCTGTGTTCTAATAATATGATTTTACACTCTCCATATCATAATTATTAATTGGGTGTTTTAGATTCTGACATAATTGAGGGGCCATCACGTATATCACTTAACTGCCCTATAAGGTATGCAATTTATTTTGGTATTTCCTCTGTCAGTATGATCAGTTTTCTTTCATACTCAATACTATATACATGTGCATACTATGGATTAGTGTTGATTTGACTTTTCATGTGTAGTTAGTGAATGATACTGCTATTGGAATTGTGATTGATGCCATCTGAATCCATACGTATCTTGTTTGTTCACCAAATTAAACTTTAAGAAGCAGCAGCTGATTGATTTAGTAAGGAGTGATTCTTTTATTAGTGAGAGCTTTCCTATTAAGATCAAAACCTCTAGGGAAAATAGAATTGTGTGTTTGTTCTTGGTTATACTATTTATTTGATTATTTAAGTTAGCAATTTTTGATTATTTGATGATAAATCTGAAATAAATTTGTTAAGGCATCATCCTTATTTGAATTGGTTTTGACATTTTTCTACTCACCCCCAACTTTCGGTAAGTTAACCAATCTCATCCTGATTGACTGCTGTTTATCTCAACCAGCTGTACTCGTATCAGAACTCCCATCAAAGGGCATTCTTGCAAACATCTTCAGGTCAGTCCCACGTATTATGACATCTTACTAAATGTAGGAAGTTGGTTGATGTTTTTTCATTGAACTATTTAACCAAAATTTGGAAGTTGGTGCCGGGGGCCTAGAACAATTCTCTAATACACCTTTATCTTCACGATTAAGTTGGTTTAAAATAAGATCAAAGGACAGACCATCATACAGTATTCGAGACTTAAATCTGTGAGAAAATTCAAACAACTTCAATTTGAGGTGTCTCAATCATTAAATATCCAACTTTATATTTAAAGAAACCATCCAACTTAAGAATTTAAACTCAGTTGATGCTAATATCTAAATTGCATGTTCAATTTTGAGGCTTGGACTGAATTGTATATATAATTTAAAACATTTTAAAGCTTTTTAGTTACGATTCATGTCAAATAACATGTTTTGTTTTTTCCTGTTGTGTTCTCCAATGCAGTAGAAAGCAGTCTCGTTGTTTCATTATCCTCTTTACATAAACTTGATTGTAATAATTTGGGTTCAATTTGTTATTTGGATTGGTCATTCAGTATGTGGAATTCTTAAATTAAATTTAGGGAATAAGCTGACATGTTCCTTTGTTGCTTATCATTTTTCTGTAATTATGATTTAATTTAGACACAATTGTTTATGAATCTATCGCAGTTTTGTCCACTTTAATCATTTGGCCCATCAAAATTCACATTTCCTCTTTTCTCTGTTTTTTAGTAATTTGATTGACATGAATTTATTTTTGCTTTAGTGTTTTGATTTTAGTAACTTTGTCAAGATAAATTCAAGAAAGCCATCTTGGCGTTGCCCACATTGCAATCAACATGTATGCTACACTGATATTCGAAAAGATCAAAACATGGTTAAGGCAAGTAGTTTGTCGATTGGATTATCTTTGTAGTTATGTTCTATAAGAATCATGAATTCAATATCTAATAATTCTTTTGTGTTTTGTATTTTACAGGTTCTGAAAGAAGTAGGGGACAATGTTATTGATGTGATAATGTCTTATGATGGGTCATGGAAAGCCGTCTTGGAAAGTGATGACGATATGTACAAGGCACCCAGCACATATTCTGATTGTCAGAAAGAAAAGACTGGGGGGGAAGAATGTACTACTTCAGCTGCCCTTCCTCCAATTGTTTTGGATCTTACAGTGGATAATGACAAGATGGACACTGTGGCCTTTAGAGAAATTGAAGAACGGAAACCTTCTCAGGCTTCTTTGCAAAATCAGCCCATTTCTAATGATTTAACTATGAAATGTCTGATGAACGATGCAAATTTTAATGAAAATATTGGTACTCAGCTACATGATAACTTTTGGGCAAGTCTCTTGAATGCGTGTTCTGAGGCCTCAACCACCAGGACAGGGGCACAAATATTTGATGGCATCTCTCAGCCCATGCCTTCCCCTATTACATCACATATATTGAGCGATGCCATCTCTCCTGCACTCATTCATAATGGTGGGGTTCATAGCAATCTTGTTCTCAGTGAGTATGCGGGGCCATCACAGATACCCAGACATATAAACAGAACTCCAGTAGCTATTCAGGCTCTCCCAGTTCCATTTCAAACATCAGCTCCACCACCAAGAACTGCTTTAGCTGCTTCATTCACCAGTGCCTCGAGTCTTTCTTCTCCAGGTGTCACAACGCCGGCAGCACCAACTGCAAGTGGTTTCAACACGACCTCTAGTGATACAAGACAGCATCAGTTTCCCTCTTACACGATTCCACACCAGATGTCATACACGAATCCACCTGCATTGCAGCATCAACAAATGGCTCAGGTTTGAGACATATTCAATCTTTTTGAATCACTGTGCATGTGGTCTCTGAGAAGAGTGATCTTGGGGAGACGGGAAACTGAAAGTTCAAAAGGGAAACAACATAAACTTAGTGGCAGATAAAACAAAAAGCTGTAATCTGAAAATTAAAATCCTCACAACTCCTGTGAAGGGTGCTTGTCCTTTAACTACATAAACATTGGGTACAATGTAAAACTCCTAATATTCCATATTCGTACTTGCTCATATAGGTGCCATATTTTTCCAAATTGTTAGTTCTTATTCTTTAGATTCCGTTAAGCCATTGAGGAGTTTAACTCAGTGTAAAGAGCATCTTGTTTGTCTAGTTATTGAAAAAATATCGTAATAACACTCCAGAAAGTTTATATATCTAATATTATACCTATTAGAAAGATTTTCACTCAATCTTTTGTACAGGGTCCGTCAGCTCAACCACAAGTGCTACAAACTTCAAATCAATTCTCGGGTGGTTCACGACTATCATCTGGATCTCAGAATATGTACCAACAGCAAGCTTTCCACATGCCCCAATCCAGGGGTCAGTCACCAACTATTAGATCAACTCATCCTCTTCAACGAGTTCAGGCTCAGCATGGGGCAAATGTTGCAGTGGGAACTACGTCATCTCACAGCCAGCAGCCTAGAGTAATTGCTGCACATCGACCAAATCAAATGGCTAGACAGCCTCCTGTAGTTTCAGTTCAAATTCCAGCAACCAGAGTAGGAACACCACTTCCTGGTCATCCGAATATGATTAGGTCGCCAATCACAGAGCAGGGGACTAATGTTCCAGTTGTTCAGACACAGCCATCCGGCGCTGATGGTCTAGTAGACTTATCATCAGAGCAAAATTGGCGACCAACAGGGAGAATGCGTGGAAGCCTGACAGGTAGACCGTATTCTGCAGCTCTTAGAGAGCTCATGATTCAGCCTACCTCAGAAGCTCAACCTTCTACACAGCCATCAAATTTGACAGCCCCTCCATCTGGCGTTTCACCGGCCCTTCAGGCCCTTCTTGCGAAGAGCAGGAACACAAAAGTACGTTCCACAGAAAATGGTTCAGTGGATTGACCTACCTATCTGCATACCGTTGGAATTCCCCCATGTTGCATGTGATAATTGCTCCAAGTTATATATTTGGCTGTATGGAGTGAGGGTGCCCAATTTCGCTAGACGGTTGCGTTGCGGAGCAGCCACACGTTTTAGCTTTTCTTATTATAAACATGTATATAGGCTCGAGTATAAACTATAAAGGACTCAAGGTTAGGGGTAGAAAAGGCCTTACCTGGCCTGGACCCACAAGACCTAAACTTAAGCCCAAAAAGAGTTAACGCGCGCTAACGAGGCTGAAAATTCGAACCCGAGTCAGGTTAAGTTTATGTTGACTTATAGGCTCTGGGTGACATTTTGTTTATTGATGAGTTAGGTCTATCTTTTTTTATTATGCCTATTCAAGGTTAGGTGATTGTCCTTGATTTTGAGCTTTTATTTTGGATTTTGTAATAGTCACCTTGGCTTTTGATGTTTTGAGATAGTTATCTATAGTCATCCCTGAATCTTTATTTTGAATTTTGTCTAGTTAAAAATTTGTTTTTGTTTATAGATTTGATTTTGAAATTCATAAAAATAATTTTAATTTTTTATTATTATTTATCATGAATCATATAATCATGTTCAAATTTAATAATTGCTTAATAAATATTTAGGCATAAACTTAAAGATCTAAAATAGTACTTTAAAGTAAAAAAAGTTGAATGAGCGTTAATTGACAAAGGTTACCTTTGAAAATAGTTGAGATGCAATTATTGCACTCAGGTGAGGTATGGAGACATCAAGAGAAAATAGAGTCAATAACAAATTCGATGACAATTTTGCCTTATAACTATGGGATGTTCCAACTTGATGCTGTTGAGATACTGCGCTCTATTTGTAGATTGTTTGCCAAAAGTATTTATTTAGGGGTATTTGTTTTTTGTTTTTATTTTAGTTTGTTTGATTTTTTCAGTTTTCAAAAATTATGAAAATTATAAAAAGTAGTTTTTGTTTCTTGTTTTTATTTTTAAATATGATTTTCTATCAT
>JANITW010000235.1:52850066-52874130 GCA_027564335.1 Erythroxylum williamsii
TGGCTCCAGTTGAAGTTCAGAGTCCGAGTCTAGCAGAGGTGGCTTTTGCTATTAGGAAGACTAGGAAATTTAGGAGGAAACAAAAGTAGTGAGTCTTAGTTTGTGTTTCTTTATAACTTTAACTTTTTGGAATGTTAGAGGTCTCAATAATTCAAAGAAGCAATTAGTTGTGAAGTCTTTTCTTAAGTTGTTATCTGGCTCTTTTGTTTGCTTGGTTGAATCTAGAATCAAATCTCCTTCTCTCTTGAATAAGATTTGCTCCTACTTATTTCCCAGATGACCTAACTATAATAATTTAAATCAAGCTTTGAATGCTATAATTGCTCTCACCTAGAATCCAGACTGTTATAAGTGCTCCCTTATTATCACTACTGACCAACTGATTCATATGGAGGTTAATCCTCTTAACAATAATTTAGTATTTCATGTTACTTGTGTGTATAACTCCAATAACTTGAATCACTGAAAGTCCCTTTGGTCTGCTATTTTTGACATCAATATGAGAGTGGGGAATCACCACTGGGTAATTGCTAGAGATTTTAATGTAATTTTATTTCCTCATAAGGCTGTACCTCTGTACCTCTAAGTCCTTCTACTCTTACTGGAATGAAGGACTTTTGAAAGTGTGTTGATGACTGTCGTTTGTATGATCTAAATTCCACTGGTCCTAGTTTTACTTAGTCCAACAAACAATCAGGTGAGCTTTTTATAGCTAGAAAGTTAGATAGAGCACTGGTCAATTCAGCTTGGAGCTCTTGCTTTTCTCGGTCTTATGAAGTGATTCATCTTCCAAACATTTTTGACCACTCTCTTATAGTGGTTAAGGCCTTAGGGAATCAGCAGAAACGACCTTCTCCTTTCATATTCTCCAACTTTTTAGCTTCTCAAGACAACTTTCTTCAAATAGTAAAAGATGTTTAGTCTACTCAGGTCCAAGGTACTTTTATTTTTTGTGTGGTTTCTAAGCTTAAACTAGTCAAAAGGGCCTTCAAACCTCTTAACTCTGATCAGGTAGGGAATCTTAATGCTAGAGTCGACACCTATCAAGCTGCCCTTAGCCTCATCCAAGCTCAAATTAGTCTTCTACCTAATAGCCCCACTTGCTCACCCAAGAAAATCAAGCCAACACTAATCTGATTCAGGCCTTAGCAGACCAGGAATCCTTTTTCAACGAGGGAGATAGGAATACCAAATTGTTACATAACTCTATCTTGTCAAATAGAAATAGGAACAACATCCACTCCTTACTTTTGGGTAATGGACGTAGGATTGTTGAGTTTGAAGAGATCCAAGATCAGCTCCTAAGTTTTTTTCAAAATTCTATTGGAAGCAAGAAAAACTTGTCCTCCTCAAGAGATTATGTAACAAATATTTTTCCTTCTCTTATCCCAGAAAATCTAAAAAAGATCTCCTTTCTGAAGTCACAATCCAAGAGATTACAAATGTTTTTAATTCCTTCAATCCCAATAAGGCCCCTGGTCTGGATGGTTTTAGTGGTTTTTTTCTTTAAGAAAACTTGGCACATTGTCGAGGGAGATATCTCTAGAGCCATTTGGGACTTTTTCCATCATGAGAGGTTACTTAAAGAGCTTAACTCTATATTTATTTCTCTTATCCCAAAAACTAATCATCCTTTCTTTGTGCACGATTATAGGTCAATTTCTTGTTGCAACCTTATCTATAAGGTCATTTCTAAGATAATGGAAAATAGGATAAAGACTTGCTTCCCCACATCATCAGTCCTATTAAAAGTGCCTTCATAAAAGGCCATCGAATAAGAGACAATATCCTTCTAGCGCAAGATATCTTTAGAAATTACCACCTGTCGAACTCTCATAAGCGTTGTGCTTTGAAAATTGATCTCAGGAAAGCTTTTGATTCCATCCACTGGGATTTCCTTCTGAATGTTCTCTTAGCTATAGATATTCCTCCCGCCTTTGTTAAGTGGATTGAAGAATGCATTACCTCCCATCGTACTCGATTCTGATCAATGAACTCCTTCCAAATTCTTTTGTAGTAAATCAGGTTCAAGATAAGGGGATCCTTTATCCCCGTAACTATTCATCATCTTTATGGAGGTTTTCTCAAGGAGTTTGGAAGCTTCTATTGCTAGAAATAGCTCCTTTAAAATCCACTGGAGGTGTACAACTCTTAAACTTTCCCACCTTCTTTTTGTTGATGATCTCCTATTGTTTTTTCATGCTGATCTGGTTTCAATTCAAACTTTACTTACCTGCCTGAGCCTTTTCTCTAACATGTCTAGCCTGGATATCAACCTTAGCAAGAGTCAATACTTCTTATCTTCAGATATGAGTCATTTGACTCATCAGCTAGAAGCCCTAACAGGCCTTCAAAGAGGCCACCTTCCTATATGTTACCTGGGGATTCCCCTCTTAATAGGTAGACTTTCTAGGAGTGATTGCATTCTCCTTTTGGACAAAATTGACGCTAGAGTGAACAAATGGACCCATAAAATTCTTTCTTATACTGGTGGACTTCAGTTGGTCATCTCTATGCTCTCATCTTTTCACGTCTACTGGTCTAGCCATTTTATCCTGCCTTCCTCTATCAATAAGGATATAGAGACTAAATTAAGGAATTTCCTGTGGTTTGAGAATGTAGTGTCAAACTCCCATGCGAAGGTCAACTGGAATGACCTTTGTAGACCTAAAAGAGACGGTGGTTTAGGCATCAAACACTTATCTACGTGGAATAAGGTGCTCATAGGCAAAAGAATTTGGGTGTTTTTTAATGATAAGGTAGATTTGTGGGTCAATGGGTGCATACCAATATTCTTAAAAGAAAAACTTTTTGGAATGCTTATCCTAGTAATAATAGCTCTTGGAGTTGGAGGAAGTTGTTACAAGTTAGGGATCGTAAAAGGAGCTAATTCAGATTTAAAATAGGAAATGGATTGTCTACTTACTTATGGCAGGATCCTTGACATCCAAGAGATATTCTGAAGGACCTTTTAACTCCCATAATTATTAATGGCTCAGAGTTATTGATGAATGCTATAGTCTCCGACGTTATCAGTAATTATATGTGGAACTGGGGGGAAGCCTCAATTGAGACCATTCGCACCTTGGAGCCCTTACCATACCAATCAGATGATTCTCGACTTAACATATTGGAATTGCTAGCAAGCCCCTTCAAAATCTACTCTAATGCATTGCCTACTCCACCTTGAGACCTCCCAATCCTTATGTCCATTGGTACAAACTAGTCTGGCATAAAAGAAATAGCCCAAGACACTCTTTCATCCTTTGGTTAGCTTTTCTTAATAAGCTTCAAACGAGGGACACACTTCTCTTTTCATTTGTCCCAAATCACTACTCCTTGTGTTTCTTGGATAATGAGTCCATTGACTACCTGTTCTTTGAATGTATTTACTCAAGAGCAGTTTGGACTCAGTGTTTAAACCACTTTCGGATCCATTTACCAAACCTACTATCCCTTTAAGCCTTTCTAAGTTGGATCCACCTCCTTTAAAATCACTTTAATTTTCATCTCAACCTTCTCATCATTCTCCTATCTGTGGCTGTTTATAACATCTGGACTGAAAGGAACCACCGAATCTTCACAAACAAAGCCTTGGAAGTTGGGAACATAAGCATTAGAGTGGTCTTCCAAGCTATGGAACTTCTCAGTGCAAATGCTGAAGTCAGGTAATTTTGTGTAAGGATCTTTTTCGCTAACGTTTGTTTTGCAGGTTATCGTATTTCTTGACAGTAAGATTCCATCCCCTTTGTCGGTGTTTCAGCAAAGCGGATGGAATCAGAAGAATTTCTTTCGGGTATCACCGAGGAAGGATGAGAGAGATGAGAGAGAACAATGTCACTTATGTTGTAGGTACAAACTTGTCATCAAGTTGTGTTAGAGATAAGATGGAGGCAAAAAGTAGAAAAAAGACCTTGCCACTTTACCACATTGTTCAATCTAATTCAAAAGCACTGTCACAGATGCCATCTTGACATTAGGATCTAACCTCCACAGTTGGTTCTCAAACACTCAGAAGCATTCCATAGGTCTTCTCAAAATAAAAGGATGAGAGTCATTATTGGTGTTCTCATTCCTAGGTGCACGTGGGCAGGAGTATGATGGATGAAAGAGGTTGGGATATTAGAAGATCCCACTCTTTTTCAGCAAAGTGCAGAACACGGTTAGGAGGATCAACCAATCAATTTTTTTAGTCTTGGCTCTAACGGTATTAAATCTTTATTTTGTTCTAAGTTAGTACATGTATGCGTTGGCTGGTTGAGATGCTCTTTCCTGCATCAACTTGGTGGGTAAATATATAAACGGAACAATATTGTAGGGCTCCGCATGTCCATAGGATAGACTATCCCTTTTGGTTTTGTTTAGAGTTTGGCTCTTGGACAACCTCTTGATATACATAACTCTTTTTTGATCTATTTATATAACTGGTTTATATAAAAAAAAAAAGTTTAACTTACAGCTTATTTATAAACTTCAGTTTAGGTTTTTGTCATTTAACCATATTTTTTGATAATTTTTGATATTTTTAAAACATTTTGTAAAAAATCAATTCTATTTCGACGGCTCATCTTGTAGCCAAATTAAATTAAATATCGTTGTTGTTTCGTACATATATGTTGAGTTTAAATGTAACATATAATGTTTCTCATAAATTAATTTTCATATTAATATATTGATCTTTCTATTGTTATATTCCATATTGTTGTTTTTAAGGGGGTAAATTATTTATCTATATATAGATTGGCTAAGAGTCTCCTCGTCCTTGTCTTCCCATATCCTATTAATGCCACAAGTAAACTAAACGACATTGACGTAAAAACAGCTGTTTCAGGAATTTAAAATTTATAATCCCATTTCGGAAACATTAAAGCAGAAGTTCATCGGGACGCACAAAGGAGCAGATATAGTTTGTAACATGGGAATGGAGGTAGCTAATGACGTTGAGGAGTGGGTGCTAGTATCTTATTCTTAACAAGGGAAAAATTATGCAATCTTTCTGATTCCACTCAAATTTATTCCTTGGCCACACTTGCATATACCCGTCACGCAATCTCCATTCCGCTTTGATCTCATATCTTGTTTTATCTTCCACTTTGATCTCAAAATCTACTGTCTATATATGCACCACTATGAGAGAATGATGAATTAAGTTCAACAACATTAGAGCTAGCCAAATAGGAATATAAATACCAGTCAGTCAGTCCAAACATAAGGATGCAGTTAAGTTAATTACAATGGGGTACAGATGGGGTCTTGTAATAATACTCTTAGCTTGTGGAAATAGGCTACGAGGACTAGGCACTGAAAACGAAGGGTTATGCTTGACAGCTTCTAACTACGAAGGCGCTCTTAGCAACGCAATCTTGTTTTTTGAAGGGCAACGTTCGGGGAAATTGCCAGTAAATCAACGAGTAACATGGAGGGGAAACTCTGGTCTCTCAGATGGCAAGCATGACAATGTAAGCTTAATTACAAATATTTCTTCTTTCTTACGCTTAAATTTGATTTCGGAATACCCAACTCAAGAGTCAAAGCTGAGCTGACTGTCTTTATATTCAGGAGCATGCAATGCAAGTATGTAGGTATCTAAAAAGTAGTTATGTTCTTGACAGGTGAATTTGAAGGGAGGTTACTATGACGCCGGTGACAACGTCAAATTCGGATGGCCAATGGCATTTACTGTTAGTTTGTTAAGTTGGGGTGCAATTGAGTATGGAAAAGAAATTTCTAACGTGAACCAGCTGGATTACCTCCATAATGCTATACGCTGGGGCACAGACTTCATTTTACAATCTCATACTTCATCCACAACATTTTATACCCAGGTACTGTATGTAATTTACTCTCCTATCATTTGGATTCAATAGCAGCTGTGTTGAATTTTCTTATCTCCTAGGTGGGAGATGGAAATGCAGATCACCAGTGCTGGGAACGGCCAGAAGATATGGACACACCTCGCACTCTCTATAAGATTACTGCTTCTTCACCAGGCACTGAGGCCGCTGCTGAGGCTGCTGCTGCTCTCTCTGCTGCTTCCATTGCCTTAAAATCTGTCGACTCTAGCTATTCTGAAAGGCTACTACGCCATGCACAATCAGTGAGCCCAAATCCTTTTTTTTATTATTAGTTCAATTTTTCCCAGTAAATTTTTTTCATAAATGTTTGGCCATATGGATGTCTACGCTTCCAGCTATTTGATCTGGCTGACAAGTACAGGGCACCATACAAAGCATCTTGCCCTTTCTACTGCTCTTATTCAGGATACCAGGTAAAAAATACAGGAATTTACATCAAGCAGGGATTAGGGTTAATTATGTGTAGGTGGACTTCACGTAGAGTTTCTGATAAAAGTGTTATGATTGCTCAAGGATGAGCTTTTGTGGGCTGCTACTTGGCTATACAAGGCAAGTGGAGAAAACAAGTACTTGAGCTATGTCCTGACCAATCAACGCTGGAGCCAAGCTGTGTCTGAGTTCAGTTGGGACAACAAATATGCTGGAGCTCAGACATTACTGTCAAAGGTTCAATCTAACGAGTCTACTTTTTATTTTCTCTTGACAGCCTGAAAGGCACGTTCATTCTTCTTCTCTGCAGGAATTCTATGGTGGGAAGAAGGATTTGGCCAAATTCAAGGCAGATGCAGAATCGTTCTTTTGTTCTTTGTTGCCCGGAAGCAGCTCTGTACAGATTAGGACAACTCCTGGTATATGTCATTGTAATCAATCATGTTTATCTTCAATCCTTGACACTTGCTAATTATTTTTCCGATGATTGATTTAACATCTGCTACTTAAGACGGATATATTTTGACCATTCTATATAAAAAAAAAAATTCTATATCCGGATTTTTAAGACCAATTGATCGACGTCCTCGGTACTAACTCTTGGCAGGCGGACTTCTTTACACAAGGGATAGTGCTAATTTGCAATATGTCACAAGCTCCAGCATGCTTATGTTCATCTACTCTAAAACACTGACTTCAGCTCATGTTAGTAACCTCCAATGCGGCTCCGCAAAATTCACTGCCCCCAAAATTAAAGCCTTCGCTAAATCACAGGTGTAGCCCACGATAACATACACTAAGACAACCAAAAAAAGGACCTATAATCCATCTCTTGTGCTTGGTTCTAATTCTATTCAAATGGTTTTCAGGTGGACTATATTCTGGGGAACAACCCGATGAACATGTCATATATGGTGGGCTTTGGGACCAAGTACCCCACCCAACTACACCACAGAGGTTCATCAATACCGTCCATCCACGAGCACCGAGCAAAGGTGAGTTGCAGTGATGGTTACTCAAACTATTACTACTCCAGCAAATCAAACCCCAACACACATGCGGGTGCCGTTGTTGGTGGACCTGATTCTAATGACCAGTACAAAGATTCGAGGTCAGAGTACTCTCATGCTGAACCTACTACATATATGAATGCCGCCTTCGTGGGTTCGGTGGCTGCTTTACTAGGTGAAATCAAACCAGAATGTTCATCATTATTGGAGGTTGCTACGTCCAGGAAAGTTGTTGATTAAACTGAGGGTACGTAGAGTTGCCCAAGCCAGTCATTGTCATGTTCTCAAGTGAAAGAACAAATTCTCAACTTATGGGAATGCATTAGTTAACTCTTAAATCTAAATAATTATTATATATGTTATGCTTCTTGTTAACTAAAAGAACATGCTTAGAACTTTCCTTTGCTAATATTATGTGACAATTTCCACACAAAATTATATTTTACTTTTTTCTTAATTTTGTGGCTTTGAAAATATTCCGTTAGACATGATTAAGATGACTAAAAAGGGATATAATAGTAAACTTAGAGCTGCAATTTTTATCCATGAGCCAAATGATTTTTTTTTTTTTGCCCAAAAGTAAAGAATGGCAAATGAATACAGTTGATTTACTTTTGGCTTGACAAATTTGGTAAACTACTCAAGTAGGTGAATTTAATTTTAAAATGAACAAAGGTGAACAATGAGGCATGTGGATTCAATATTGATATAATATAGTATTTTAAAAATCGAATCAGATATCGAATTAGTTAAAAAAAAAGGTATAAGATTTAAAGGTTCAATTAGTATTAAACCGCTATAAAATTAGAACATAATAAATAAGAAGTAAAAATTATAAAACAATAATAAATCTAATAATTTAAAGTAAAATTGAATCTAACATAAAATTTAAAATAATAATAAACATAACACTTTTATTTCTATGTTATCATTTGAATAACTCAAAAACGTTAAATTATTTTCAAAGAAAGTCAATAGAAATGATTCTTATAATCATACTTATTTATAGTTTCAATATTATTTTTAACATATTCTTAAATTATCTTAAGCAAAGTTACTTATATATACTAATTAAGAATTTAATTTATTAAACAAATTTATAACAAAAATAATAATTAGTTTTAATCAATAATAATTTAAACATTTTCAATTAGAATATAATGAGATAAATAAATAAAATATAATTTGAAAAATATAATTTATTAGTGAAATTAAATAAATTTAGTATTTTTAAAGATAAAATAGTAACTTATTTTTCAACAGTAGTAATTTAAATCAACCTTTTTATTTAGATTTTATGAGTCACCTAACAAAATTCTGAAAATTTTGAAATATACCGGTTAAAAATTTAAATCTCAACCTTTTAAGTCTTCAATTTGCATTAATCGTATATTAACAGATGTCAAAACTCTTTAAAGATGTGCAAAAGTAAAGCGGGCCTACGTGTGATTGACCAGTTGATTTTTCCAAGAGTGAACCTGGGCCCACATGCTCAAAATACAACAGTTTCTTTACGGCCGATTTTTTAGAAAATAGGCCGATTTTTCTCATAAAAGTTGACCGATTTTGTCACAAATGGGTTATAAATATAAATCAGACTGAAAATTAGGTTGGCTCGTACATATTTCGATTGAATCGGTCGGTCTAATTTATTGGATTATGCTCCACAACCGATCTATTATTTATATTTTTATAATATAATTATTTAAAGATATTCTTTGCATTACACATATTCAGATATATTATAAAGTCTATGTGATAACTATTTATTGTAAACAAAATTATAATAAGATTATGATTATAAGATTTATAGTGTATTTATGTATTATCCTTAAATTGTTTATATTCATTGTTTTATTAAGATTGAACATTAGTAGAATGTAAAAAGACTAACATAAATTATATTTTTCCTTATGAAGGAATTCATTGTTTTTATGTACTAAAGTATAGATAAATGGTAGATGCTTCTTAGAAAATAAGTTCACTAAACTGACTCTATATGATAATTTTATTTATGGCATTACTTGTACATCTTATTGTGATAATTATATAAGATTGTCGTTTGACTGGAGATCATCAAAGTGTCTCATATAGAGATGACTATGTTTTGATACTACTTGTGCATATTCTAGTCAAAGATAGCTTAATCGGTAATTATTGGATACAACGTAAATTATACGGAGATAGTTAAGTGATTAATATATGATTCATCATCCTAAAGTGATTAGTGAGAATATTTTATTATTTTCAATTAGTATTGAAATGACAAATTTTTGGCCAAAGTGGAATAACTTTGTAAAATAGTTTATAAATACCATTAAAAAATAATTTTAATGGTAGAGAATTAAAATGATTAGACTCAATTAAAGTAGACATTAGTTATATGCTTTATGTCTAATCAAAATATTATATGATGATAGAATTGAATTATATAGAAAATTTATATACAAAAAAGTTAGTCACAACTACTTTAACATTTTTAAATATTTAAGTGGTCATAAAGCATTGCAAGATATCAATCTTGATTTATGGATATTCTATTAGATAATTAAAGATATTATTGATGGATTTTAATTTATCTAATCCTGAATATGATTCAGGGTTATAAATTATATCCATTGCCAATATATTTTATAACATAATGCAACACACAAAAAATTGGGTTGAAAAAAAGTGTTTTAATCAAGTTAGACTTGATAGTAAAGTTCGACAAAATTTATAATTAAATATAAGATATTTAATAAATAAGGATCAAGATAAGATGTTGGATCTTAGTTTGACATAAATGGTTTTTAATTAGAATTAATTATAATTCTAATTAAAGTTTAATTAAAAATATAATTTTATTTTAATTAAATTACTAAAATATCATAACCTATTATAAATACGCTTAGGCTCCAAAAGAGATATCACTTCTTTCCTAATTCTCTTTATAATAGTTTTAGAATTCCTTTAATGCTTTTTATGGATACCATTAGAGGCTGGACACTTGTGCAATTACAATAGTGAGATAAATCAATTTCCAAAACAGTTTGAGGGATATGATAGAATAAGATTAAGATTTATAATAAAGTATGAATTATGATTCATACTTTTATTATGCTTTATATGTTAATTTTATTATAGAATTTTAAGTGATCTTAGGTTTTAGGAAATTATATGAAAATATTTCATAATTATTCTGCCATGTGTAGGATCAAATCCTACCCCGATTTTTCAATAATGGTATCAAAGCTATCTTAATTCCATAACTTGATTAAAATGTTTGATTGTTACTACTCTTGAATTTTAGAATTCCAAATTAAGAGCCTTAAACATCAACCTCCATTTAAATTTAAAAAAATACTCAAAATCCTACAGCTTAGGTTAGGGTTTATGAAAAAGTGGCATTAGATGTCCAATGTTTGCGTGATATTACAAGTTATTCCTTTTGGTTTGGTTTTGTGGTTTTGTGAAAAATGTTATAATAGGTGATGGCTACCATGTATGATAATTGGAGATGGTTTTAATGGTAGCCACAAGGTTTATGCAATTAAGGAAATTGTGGTTGTATTTATAGGTGAGTTGTAGTTAGACAAGGAGGTTGATTGTTAGGATATTACTGCTTTACTGCTGTCTTTTAACCAAAAGAACTTGTCAAAGATTTGTTAATTATGCAAGTATGTAAATGTGGAAAAGTAAAGAATACCAATCTTTTACTTGGTTTGATAGTATAAAAACTATCTACATCCAAGGTTCCCACTTCCGTGGTGTTTCACTAATATACTGAAGAAGAAGATGAGAAAATAGTATAGAGATTGAGTGTTTAGCAACACGTACAAAGAGCCCTTCCCAACTCTCCTCGTACCCACAGGTGTGTACTCTAGCACTCTTTGAAATTTTCTCATTCTATTTTTTGCAATCTCAAAAACTGAATACAAAGTAAGTTGAAAGGTGAAGTTTCTGTATATTGTGTGTTCTGTGTCTGATGCTTCTTTTATATTTGAAGAAGATGATTTCTCTTGGATGGTGTTAAATCTTTGTCTGTCCTATCCAGTCATATACTATTTCTCATTTGTCAATATCCACAACTTTCTTTTTCTCACATTCTAACATATCATCACTTTTCTCACTATTTTTATCAGTTTAAGCACTTAACACATGCTCATGCGTGTGACTCATACTCATGTGACTCAGACTAAGGATCAGTTGCTACCGTTTTCTATGACATGTCTAAAATGCATGTAACTTGACACATTTCAGAAAAGGCCCATATAAGATAGTAATTCTGGGCTTTGATACCAACCAATGTAACACCTTACTCCCGTAAGACACATGCCCGACATCCTGAGAGATATCTGAGTCCGTGTCCCGCGAGGGTAGCATGCTGGAATACTCAATCATTCAAGATTCGGTATAATTTTTTTTAATACAATCAAATATGCAGAAACCAGTAATCAATTTGGGTCCATTTTCATTCATAAACATTTTCAATCAACACAATATGATCAATAAAATTTCAATAGCCAATTCTGACCCATTACAAAAAAAAACACTTTAATCATAATGTCTTTACATTACAACATAAATACATTTGTTTACACATTGTGCAAAAATTTCTGATTACATTATTTGATACAAAAATTTCAGAATAATCACAATTCAATACGAAAATAAAGAAGTATAATGCAGACGCAAACTGATCCCAACCTTTATCCCTTACTTTTATGTTGTAGGGATACTCCCATTTGTCTAATGGGGGTATTCTTTTGATCCTAAAAAACATTTACAAATTTTGGGTGAGTTTTGCAAACTTAATGAGTGACCATCATCGATGACTCACCCAATCACATAACACATAAATCACATTCACATCAGTTCACATTTCACATTTAATACAATTTAATCATTCATACTATGCATATGCAGTGTGCATGAGACCCACTTCTCATTTGTTATTTTGTTATGACCGAGTGCCTAAACTGTCCCTTATAGGGCTCATTGATAACTGTCCCTTATCCGATTGGGGGATACAGGGCTCATTAAATGTTGAGCCTGAGGCTCTGAATCACTTTTGAGCTCGAGGCTTTTTTCACTCGTTGAGCTTTAAGCTCTGATCGGTGGCTACTCTAGTCACAACAACCATTATGTTCATGCATTCATGAAATGAAATGCATCAATCACATTTGCATATTCTCATCCAATAACATTCACATATCATCGGATCATAGTCCGACACTCAACATTAGAGTTGAGTATCATTATTTTCATTTATATGCATGATCACACTTTCCTTCAGAGCTAAGTTCGACATTTAACAACCAAGTCATATATCACATATTTCATCCAATTTACATACAAGGAGCACTTTAATATTTCATTCATATGTCACATTCATCACACCTTCTGTCCAAAAACTAGCACAATCAATCACATTCATAACATCATGTAATAGTCAATTAATACAAAATTCAAACAAAAGAAACAATGAAATGAGACCATCTCGGTCTACTCGTAAAACGCTCCAAATTAGCACTAGCTTCAATGATCTAAAAACGTTTAAATGCAGATGTTTATCCTGCACATTAATATGCCAAACAAACGATGTACACACATTAATAATTGCACAATTATAAGCATTCCTTTATGGACAAGTGTATATATAAAATATGTACAATGCATGTTCAGGATAATCCCAGGTATCTTTCTCTTATTCTCATCACATTATCAGTCTTATATCAAAACTCATCTAATTAATATTTATACTTAGGTTTATGCCTCACTAAAACCATTAAAATCTCTATTCCTTTCTCATTGACTCACTTCAGATTTATCCAATCACACTTTCGGGTTTACTGTTCACATTCAATTAGAAAGTGAAACGGATGTAATTAATCATACTCTCTTTTATAAATGTGTTCCTCTATGTATTATGTTTCTATTGACATCAAAATCACTCAATTTGGTTTAGAAATGTGAAAGTTATACTCGAAATATTTTCAGATTACTTTTATTCAGAGACAACACTCTATACTCAAGTTTCACCCAAAAATTGAATCTCTTAGAGTCTGATTCAGAACTTAATTTCTTCAGATGATTTGTATCCCTATGTCTCTAGTTTACTCTAAATTAAGAATTAGTCCATTTGGATAACTAGAAAAAAGATATCCTTAAAATACTGAACTATGTTCAGTGTAGAGAGAAGTTCGCTATGACGAACTCCTCCAGAAATGAATTCTCACGAAAATTTTACAAGTTCGTTGCGGCGAAACCTAGAGTTCACTGCGACGAACTTTACCCGAGAGAAATCCTCACTAATATCCTTCAAGTTCGCTGCGACAAGCTTCCAAAAGTTTGCTGCGGCTAAAATACATAGACGCAAGCCCAGTTTTCCAACAACTTCAGTTCAGATTTTTCCTAATCATAACTTATACTAATATCACCTTTTATACTTCATTTACTCCTCATTCTTAACTCTATTTCAACTCAATATCATTTACAAATCAATTCTTAATCCATTATTTGATCATTAGCACAAAAACAGAACATCAAACATGTTCATTCATTCTTCAATTCAATTTACTTATCTAACCACTGTTATATGCCATTTAACCTCTAACAATAATCACAAATGCTTCAATTAACCAAACCCATAATATTTAACAAGCTACTTACTTGATTTACCTTCCAAATCTTCTACATCACCATTAAACCCTAACTCTTTCATCTCCACCATCATCAACTTTCATGGAGTAATAGGTTGGATCTTTTAGTGAGAAAGAAGAAAAGAGCAAGGAAGAAGAGTAGCATGAAAGATGAGGTTTGAAGGGCTAAACTCATGAAGAAGAGAGGGAGGAGAGAGCTACGAAAATGGTGAGAAACCAAATAAGAAACAAATAGGTTTTTAAGGGAGAGAGCATCATGGAGGCCAACAAAATGGGGGTCTTTTTAATTCAAAGAGTAGTGGGCTTTAGGCATTGTTTGGAAATTGACTTATATCACTTGCCGCATGTCCAATTCTTATAACCTAAGTCTAATTTCTATTCTAATTGTCTTACAATTTTCAATGGCACTTGTTAATAAATCCTAAAGTCATTCATCAAAATTTCCCTTGCCATTGGACAGTAAATTCTAATATCATTTATCAATTGTTTTGCCACTTGACATTTTTCCTAATCCGAGAATTATCCCAATTCTTTTCAGAAAAATTCTCCAAAAACTCCAAAAATTCTAAATCAAGAATCCTAATCTCCAAATCAGAATTTCAATACAATCAAACCACAATTTCCAATAAAATCACATTGACAAGTGATTATACCTGGAAATGTCAATGAATGCATGCACAGTCATTTTGATGTGTGCAAAATTTACTATTCACATGTGTGTGCATATCATGAAATACATGAGCATGAAATATATTTCCTAATTTTTCCATAATCTCTCACATTTACAATTTTAGCCTTAAGATGGGTAACAGGATGTTACAAAACGGCTATGCTTTGACCACTTAGTTCTTAATGTGTATGTGTTTTAATCTCAACCACTTTTGTCTCTACTGTAAGAAGCACTGAGAATTTCTCCCATTTCACTCTTTGAAGCTCTTCAGACACCAACACACACCTACATTTTCTGTCTTCAATTTCACTTGTTTTCTAGTGAATTTGAGTGAAGTTGGTGGAGTATAATTGATTGCCTTCACACATTCCCTCCTACTCCATCAATCTTTTCTCAGCTAATCTTCGCGACTTCAGTGAGATCTGATGGATTTGCCTTCGGAATCAAGAGGCTTCTGTAATCTGTAAGTAGTGCCCGTAAAAATTAAATTTCTTTTGTGTTAGTATTTTTGTTTCGAAGTCCAAAGGATTTTGATTGCCTTTGATTTTCTCCAGACTGAAGATTCCCTTGGAGATTTGGTCTCTGACAAAATGTAATCGTACATCTATATGCTTGGATCATTCATGGAGGACTGGATCTCGACTAATTTGCGATGTTTGTGTTAATTTCCTTTAGTATTCCTGATAGCCATGTTAATTCCTTTAATTTCCTTTAGTATTCTACCACGCACTCACTACTAAATGTTGTTATGATTTGCAGCTTACTGTGTTTGCTAATAGTGTAAAAACATATGCTAAGATTGACTTCCTTATGTCTTTATCTGTTGCATAATCAGTATCCACATAGCCATATGGAGACAACTAGTTGCATTTAATTAGTTCTACTTTAAAGAAGTATAATCCGTA
Source organism: Erythroxylum williamsii (assembly GCA_027564335.1). Lineage (NCBI taxonomy): Eukaryota > Viridiplantae > Streptophyta > Magnoliopsida > Malpighiales > Erythroxylaceae > Erythroxylum > Erythroxylum williamsii. The sequence goes on from JANITW010000235.1 coordinate 52,865,580, forward strand.
GTCCATTGTTCCAGATATAGATCTGACAACATTCTTGAGCCCTTGTTAGTGTTCTAAACCTAGATTGGCCATGAATTTACTTAGGATACTAACAGTATAGGCTAGATCAAGCCTTGTGCATGGCATAAGGTACATTAGACTTCCAACACCTACATCATAGGGATAGTGAGCCATAGCCCTCTATTCATCCTCAATCTTAGGAAACTTGTCAGAAACCATCTGTAAATGTGATCCTAAGGTTACTGAGGTAGGCTTAGCTTGTTCAATATTGAATTGAGCTATGATCTTTCTTATGCAATTCCTTTGAACAAGCTAAATCTTTCCTTCCCTCCTATGTCTGATTATTTGTATTCCTAGAAGCTTCTGAGCTTCTCTTAGGTCTTTCACTTCAAAATGAATGCACAACTTCATTTCTTGAATTCTATTCAAGTCCTTCCCTGTGATGATTAGGTCGTCTACATAGACCATCATAAAAACTGCTTTAGTCAGTCCTAGATCTTTAAAGTATAGGCAGTAATCATATGAACTTCTGATGAAGTTCATATTAGCAGTAACCTCATGGAACTTCTTGTTCCATTGTCTAGGTGCTTATTGGAGCCCATATAGGGAATTTTGCAATAGGCAATCATAGTCTAGCTTGTTTTTATCCTCAAATCTGACTGGTTGTTTTATGTAGATTGTCTCCTCTAGCTTTTCATATAGGAAGGCTGTCTTGAAATCCATTTGATGGATTTCCCAGTCATATAGTATTGCTAGAACTAGTATAAGCCTAATTGTCTTGAATTTGACTATTGGAGAGAGTATCTCCTTATAGTCTATTCCTTCCTTCTATCTAAATCCCTTAGCTACAAGCCTAGCCTTGTAAATCCTAGGTTCTGCTTTTGTTACTCCTTTTAATTTGAACAACCATTTTTCTTAATTAATTTGGCTTTTGGAGGTCTAGGGCTAAAGTCCAAGTCATATTCTTTATTAATCAAGAATATTCCTTCTCATAAACTTCTTTCCACTGTTTTGCATCTTTGCTTCTTATGGCTTCTTCATAAGTTTTTGGAGCCTTATTTTCTACAGTTTCAGTCATGAAGCTTGCGAATTCAACCAAGTCTAGCTTAGTGTACCTTCAATTAGGAATTCTCAGTCTTGGTTGCCTATCCCTTGTGAGTTGATAGTCTTGTAGGTTTTCCTGAACATCATCTGAAGTTGGGGGTGAGGTTTTTTCTTCACCCACACCTTGAGCCTCTTCTCTCCTTTCTTCATGATGTGTTGAGCCTTGCATAGGCTCCATATCAATGGGCTGTGGAGTGCTCCTAAATTTCCCTTTGGAGGACAAAATTTGATGAATTCTTGTTCAGTAGAGGGAATTCATCTTCCTTGAAGATGACATCTCTACTTATGATTGTTTTATAACCTCCCTTTTAGAGTAGTAAGTTCTTGTATCCCTTAACACCTTCTGATATCCTAGGAAAACTCCCTTAACTGCTCTAGGTTCCAATTTCCCCCCTTTCTGATGTGCATAGGTTGCATATCTGAAAGTCCTAAGGTGGGTGAGTTTAGGTTTCTTACTATTCCAAATTTTTTGTGAGGTCTTGTAATCATTAACAGAGGTTAGGAGCCCATTAATTAGATAGGCTATTGTCTTAATTGCTTCCCCCATAGAGAATGTGAGCAACCTGAAGAGAGAAGCGAGCACCTTGTCTTTTCTAGGAGAGTTCTATTAAGTCTTTCACCTACTCGATTTTGCTAGGGAGTGGCTCCTACTATTTTTTGTTTTAGGATTCCTTTATTTCTGCAATAGTCCTCAAACTCGTTATTGCAGTATTCTAGTCCATTATTAGTCTTTACTAATTTTAACTTCTTCCTAGTCTGATTTTCCATAAGAGCATACCATCTTATGAAAATATCTTATGCTTCATCCTTTTTCTTCATAGGATATACTCAACATTTTCTTGATTTGTCATCAATTATGGACATAAAATATAGGTTCCCTCCTATTGTAGGGACTTGAGTTGACCCCCAGAGATCACTGTGAGCATACTCCATGATCTTTGTGGCTCTTTGAGCTCCCTTTTGAAATTCTGATTTATGATTCTTTTCTAGCCACAAGATTCACAAAATTCCAACTTCTGTAAGTTTTGTTCAGGAATTAGACCTTGTTTAGAGAGATGGAACAAGCTTTTTTCCCTGTACGACACAACTTTACATGTCGTTGCTTGGTTGGTTCATGGCTTCCATTTTCTAAAATTTGATTTGTTTCAGTTGAGCTTATAATATAGTATAGACCAACCCTTTCCACTCCTCTAATGATGACTCTACCATCCCTTAGGATTTCTATAAGTCCATCTTTTGACCTGATCTGAAAGCCTTGCTTATCAAACAGGCTTTCAGAAATCAAGTTTCTCCTTATTCCAGGCATAAATATGACATTTGTGAGAGTCCTTCTCTTTCCAACAAATATGTTGATGGAAACACTTCCAATGCCCTCTATCCTTTGCTGCCTAGAATCTGCCATTTTAACCTTGGCAGTGACTAGTTCAAATATAATGAACCGGTCCCAATGAGGAGTGACATGCATTATACACCCTGAATCAAAGATCCACTCTCTACTAAGTCTTCACTATCCTCAGTGAGAGCCAGAATTTCATCTCTACTTGAATCTTCTTGTTTTTCAACATTCCCTAAAACTCCACTTTCTATAACCTTATCCCTTTTCTTCTTCTGCAATCCCTTGCAAAATGTCTCTCCATATCATAGTAAAAGCATTTCTTTCCTTTTCCCTTTTTCTTGTTTTCATCACCTTCCTTAGAGTGCTTATCCTTCCTACTTCCCTTCTGCCACTTTCCTTTCTTGCTGTTTTTCTTGTAAGACTTCGTTTCTTGATTATTCTCTATAAACATCACTTCTTCTTCTTTCTTAAAAGAGTTAACTTCACTATTTCTTCCATTAGAGAATCTAATACCCTTTTTATAGTAAGGGATTCTCCACTAGCATGCTTCATTACCTTCTTGAATGCATTAAATATAGAAGCTAATGTCTTTAGGATAACTACAACTTACTGTTCCTCATATATTTTCTCATCTGTAGCTTCTAAATCTTGAACTAGCTTAAAGAAAAGTCTAGATTATCATCTAAGGAGACAGAGGAGTACAAATTGTAGTTAGCAAGATTGTGAAGAAGTGTCATCTTATTAGGAAGACACTTCTTATCTAGTTCATCAAGTTTAGTTTATAATTTTTGTTCAGTGTTACAATTCTGCACCTTTCTTATCACTGTTGGTGATAAGTGTAATATTAATTTGCAATGTGCAAGTCTTTGCATTTTGAGCTTCTTTACTAGATCAATCTCTAGATCATACTAATCTTTTATAGCTCTATAACAATCATATGATTCAAAAAGAGCTTGCATATGGAGTTTCCATATTGTAAAGTCTTTTTTATTAGTGAAAACATCCATCTCTTTTCCTACCATGATTACTGTAGTGTAAAGAACTTAAAAACTTTTACGTACTGACTGTTCTTGATGATTCTTTGATGCTTAGAGTGTGCAAAAAATGCCCCATGAAGTTTTTGATGCTCTGATACCACTTCTGTTGGGATATTACTACTTTACTCGTATCTTTTAACCAAAAGAACTTGACAAAGATTTGTTAATTTGTAGGTATGTAAATGCTGAAAAGTAAAGAACACCAATCTTTTACTTGGTTTGATAGTATAAAAACTATCTACATCTAAGGTTGCCACTTACGTGATGTTTCACTAATACTACTAAAGAAGAAGATAAGAAAACAATCCCAAGATTGAGTGTTTAGCAACACTTGTAAAGAGCCCTTCCCAACTCTCCTAATACCCACAGGTGCGTACTCTAACACTCTCTGAAATTTTCTCACTTTGTTTTTTGCACTCTCAAAAACTAAATACCAAGTAAATTGAAAGATGAAGTTTTTGTATACTGAGTGTTCTGTGTCTGATGCTTCTTTTATATTTAAAGAAGATGATTAATCTTGGATAGTCTGCATGATCTGATGCTTGTCATGTGCCTCCCACGTGAGTCACTAATTCTCTAGCTTTTGGTCTGCATATTATGTCTTTCTCAGCTGCATTTTGTATTTGCTTAAGCTGTAAGTAACATGACAGTGCTTTAAATCTTATGCTGTAAACGACACTATTTTGAGTTATGCTTCAGACATGTATTAAATGACTGTGCTTTGACCACTTAGTTTCTGACTTGAGTTTTGTCACATGTATGTGTTTTAATCTCAGTAACTTTTGTCTCTATTGTAAGAAGCATCGAGAATTTCTCCCCCTTCTCTCTTCGAAGCTCTTCCAACACCAACATGCACATCCACTTTCTCTCTTCAATTTCACTTGTTTTCTGGCGAATCTGAGTGAAGTTGGTGGAGTATAAGTGATTTCCATCACATTGAAAATGGTAGAGTTGTCTTTTAGACTAGCTTTATGGTTTGGAGATAGGTCAGGGCTAACGAGTAGTAGCATTAGAGGAGATGCCTCTAGGTAGCAGTAGCTCAATTACGACATATGCTGGAGAGTGATGAATGATTTGAGGTAGCACCAAGGATTTAAAAAGGGTATCAGATGACCAAAATAAATACAAAAAGGCTTAATTTTTGGTTCAATATGCATTTATAAACCCTCTATAAGGAAAAAAACTAGCAAGTTAAGTATAAACCAGCTAGTTTTTTTTAATAATGAATAACCAAAATTTTGAAAAAATAATTAACACAAAAAAGAGGAAATAAATGTTGTTATTTAACATTTTTCTTGAGAATCTGCTTATGTATTAGTTAGGCAATTCACAAGCTTCCTCTTTCCCAAGACAAGATATACTTCTTTCTTTGATTTTTTATTAGCTTAAAAAGTCTTTCCATATATTTTTGACTTTTCAATAAATTTATTGTTTTTTTCCTTTTTAAGTATCTCAAACAATCTAACTAATAAATTATATTCTTCAAATTTTATATTCTTTGTTTACCTCGTTATATTTTAATTAAAATTTTCGTTTTAAATTATTATTGTTAAAATTGAATTATTATTTTTATCCTTCAAAATATATATTTTTAAAATCTCACTAGTAAATTATATTTGTTAAAATTTAGGTTCTTTATTTATCTATTTGGAAATTAATTGAAATTTTATAAATTATTATTGTTAAAAACTAATTATTATTTTTATCATAAATTTGTTTAATAATATATTTAAACTATAAAGAAATCTACTTAAAAGACATTAAAAAAGAAGTTAGAATAATTTCCATGAATTTCTTTAAGCGTAATTTAACTTTTATTTCAACTATACCTTTACTTATTCTTATAATTTTTACTTACTATTTATTGTATATCGATTTTATGACGATTTAGTACTGGTTAGATCCTTAAACCTTAAACAATTTCTTTAACCAATTTGTTATCTAGTCTAATTTTTAAAACATTAGTAGTGATAGCGGCTACATACTTGAAGAAGGTGGTGGAAACAACAAAGGGTGGCTAGATAAAACTATTCTAGGACTATAATAATGGGTGTTTGCACATAGGGTCAGGAATAAGGTATTTCTAGCTCAAAAAAAAAAAAATTGGTATAACGATAAACTTATCCTAGTATTGGAATAAGGTATGTTTTGGCCTTTCGATTAAAGTAATCCAAAGATAAAATTTTAAAAAAATTATTTTGGTACAATGATAAGCTTATCCTCGTATTGGAATAAGGTATGTTTTGGCTTTTCGATTAAAGTAATCCAAAAATAAAATTATCCTTGGTTTGGAATATAGTATTCTAAGACTTATTTGAAATAAGATTTAAAATTGTTTTAAAATCTCAAAATCAATTCCATAATTATATTAATTATTTTTCTAAAATTGACTAAGATTAATAATTAAATTGATTTTTAACTAAAATTTTGGAAATTTTGTTTCTAAAACTAAAATTAGTTATATTTCAATTATATTGTTAATTAGACTCCTTAAAATTAAGAAAAGTGTTTTCTTAAGTAAATAAAAAAATGTTTCTTTATTAAATTTATTTATTTCAATTTGATTGAAATAAATTAAATTATTAAATTATGATAATTATTATTCTATTTATTTAGATATTGTTTCTTTATCTATGAGTAAAAGCTTCTTGATTTATCAAAAAATATTTTCTTAATTAAATTTGAAATAGGTGCGTTAATTTATTAATTGAGAAAAATAATATTTCTTTAATATTATTTTCCTAATTTATTAAGGAAATATTTTCTAATTAATTAGGATATCAATCTCTATATAACACAATATATAATATAATTTGGTATTTGATGAGTTAAATAAAATTAAAACTCTCATTAAAATAATAAGTGTATATTGAGAATGTGATTGTTATGTTCTACTATTTAACAATAAAACTAGAGTTTTGTTTACTATAAAGCTTGTTGAAACACTCAAGGTCCCTTTAACCCGAATATATTATATCTAAAAATAATAGGTCCAATTTAACTAAATTTTTATACTTTGGATGGGTGACTCATGATCGTCTAAATTTATAGGTAGGGTTAGGAATAATATATAAGACATATTTTGACAAGATTTGTCACCTAATAGACCTGCTAGTTATGACGTGATTGATAAGGATTTTATCTACTTAATTTAAGTTTAGGTTTGTTAAGTTACTCAAAATCAACTAAATTTAAATGAGATCCTAATACAGTAAAAAGATTAGAGTAATCTTTCCAAATAATAGTGAGGGCTATTATTTCGAATAAAATAGTAAAAGTAGCCAAATTTATGGTTAAAGTTCTATTCTTATTTAGTTGTCATGACATATAGCCAATTACTTGCTTTTCTTACATTTATATTTTCTTATGAATATAAATTACATTAATTAGTATAATTGATAGTAAATTATTAATGATTCATATTTCTAGGACATAGGTTATTTTTAGAAGATTTTTGAAAGTTAGATAGGAAACTTGTAAGTCCATTATGCAATTTTTCTATCAATCCTTATTAAGGATTTGGTGACCAAGTTTTAGAGACATGTCAATATCTTATAGATGGCAAAATGTGATGACATTTTGATTTGATTAATTGTAACATCCCACCCCCTACTGGAAGGGTAAAATGGTAAAATTGGCATAAGATGGGATAGATTGAGATTACATAGGACTGCTCATGCATAATAGGATTGCTACACAGTAGCAATTGTGCACATGAAATTACAGTACATGCATTCATGACATTTCCCGGCTTAGGTTTCAAATTGAGATCTTTTGTGAAATTTATGGGAAAATGGTATTTGGAAAATTATTCTAAGTGCGCCAAAAATTGTTTTATATTTTATGGGATTTTCAGGAATTTTTCTGGAATTTTCCGGAGAAAATTCCCGAACTGGCAAAATCGCCGGTATATGGCCTAAAGGTGTTTTGTTATGGAAAACGTGGTTTCCGTGCTTTAAAAATTATCTGGAGTGAACTGTTAAGTGTGTTACAATTTTGGGCAATTTAGGTAATTGTCAAAAAAATAATTCAGGGAAAATTCCCAGACCGGAAAAGAATCACCAAGTGGCGAACCGGTTGAATTTTTACTGTTAATTGATCTTGAAAATCTTGCATATTTTGGTGGGACCCTAAAGTGAACCCTTAAACCATGTAGTAACCGAAATTGTGGGTGTATAAGTTGGATATTTTGATTAAAGTGATTAAAAAAAAATGATGAAAGTTGAAAATTTTGACTTTTTTTTTTTTCCTCCCTTCCTCCAATGGCCATGTGTCCCACGAATTTAAAGCTTTTGTCTTGTTTCCTAGCTTGTTAAGTCGGCAACTTCATGATAAAGGAGTGAAAGAGTTGAATTTTTGGTTATATCCTCCTCTCATCCGAAAACTCTAACCTCTCCCTCACTCTCATCAAATTTGCTTCACTTGTTTCACTTGGTTATTACTTTCTTGGTTTTTCCTTGCTTGCTTCTGAACTTGAAACCTTCTCCCTCCTTGCTATGATGATCACCATGCTTAGGATGGAAAAGAAGTAAAGAGGTAAAGTAGTTGGAAACTTAAAGACTTAAAGAGAAGAGAGGATTGGAAGCTAATAGGTAAGTGAGTTTCCTTAAGTGTTTAATGATGTTTTAGCATGACTTTAATGCCATGTTAGGAAGAAGCATTTAATGAGAATTAGAGTGCATTTATTTTGATTCTTGGTGCATGAAATTGATGTCTATAATGGCTTGAATTGATGGGTATAAAGCTAGGTTAAGGATGACTTGAAAGAAGTAGGATAGAAGTGGTTATGGCTTGATTTTGAATTGACCATGGATGACTAATCTTGCAAATAACTTAAGAAGTAGGTGCTGCCAAATTGAGATGGGTATTCCTAGTGAATGTAAGAATATTGTAGGTACTGATTTTGTGCCCATTTGGATGCTTAGTGATGTGTTATTGGCATTGAAAATGATAGGAAGTGTATTGGAGAAATAAAGCTGGAAAATGGATTGTTGCCCACTGTATTGTTTTGATCATAACTAATTGTGTGGTTATCCAATTGAGGCAAGGTTTGTGCCCACTGAAACTTTGGGAT
>JANITW010000235.1:52874230-52885117 GCA_027564335.1 Erythroxylum williamsii
TATTTATTTATAAAGAATGTACACAACTTTGTACAAAATGCGCTAAAGGCGATTGCCTTTAGGGCACTACTCTAACAACATATACATAACTTTTCATATCTTCAACTTAAACAAGTTTCCAAGACTTGATGGTGTCAATGCTTTAGTTTTCTAGAGAACATGGAACTTAGTTGGAGTTAATTTGAAATAAAATAATGGAACTCCTCTCAAAAGAAAAAATACTTAAGTGAATTAAACATGTTTTTGCTTTATTCCTCCCAAATTCTAATTCTTCCACCTTATACAATTACATACATATATTTTGTTATAAACTGCTATGCAAAATAATGTATAAGATGTAGCTAACAAAATAAAAGTTATTGGAACATTATCCTAGAGAAGAGCATAAGTGATAATATACCTTTATTGTATGAAATGTTCAACCATTATTATAAAAACAAATCTATAAAGTGTTTTAAAATGAAGATTGATATATATAAGGATTTTTATACTATTAGATGGTAATTCATTATTAATGTAATGAAGGAAGCCGGATGCCTAAAACAATTCATCAAATGGATGTAGCTGTAAATTTCAATTGTTTTATATAAAATTTTGTTCAATAAAAAACTAAACAAGTATTCAAGGGAGGGAAATGATTAAGGCTTATTCTTTTGTTAATTGTGTAAAAGAGAGGTTGGCAATCCTTGAAAGTCATTCGTTCAGTGATTATTTAGATTCGTAAATATCTAAAGGGGGACCTAAAATATTAGACAATTATTATGCCAAGTAAACTACTCCTATTGATATAAATAAATGGCTTTTTTTTCCTCTTTTATAAACCTGAGAGCTTTCTAAGGAACTTATAGAGAATCATAAGGTTCTTCAAAGAGTTAGAGTTAACTATACATAAAAACAAAAGATAATTCTTAATTATACTATCTGGAAGGACGAACCACCTAAGGTAATGGAGGCCAGCACTACAATATGATTATCAAATTAATCTAACACCATTCTACTGCCTAGGGTAGACTACCTAGAATCTAATTTAGATATATATAGGACTATTGGCCAAAAAAATTAATAAACTCTTATATTGGATATGTACGTAAAATTATTTGATCAATTGGTACTATTTATGTTGTATCATTCGTTGGGACAAATTATTGTGCACTTGTCCTAAACACATATAAAGATTTAATTGGTTAATTGACACTATTTTTTTTACATTTATATGATATTCCAAATGGTACAGTGGCATAAATTCTTCCTTGGCAAGTAATTTGGATATGTTAATAGTGTCATTTAGGCACGATTTTATGTTCTTGTATATAGTGTCATTTAGACATGATTTTATGTTTTCTTGAATATAGTAGTAGGAAAGATAGTTTTATCATATTTATTCTTTTGATAGTTTTATCATATTTATTATTTTGATAGTTTGGTCATATTTATTCTTTTAATATTTCTTTTTCTATTTGACTATATATTACATAACTTTGTGCATTTCATGTGAGGAGCCAATAAGAAAGGATTTTGATGACATAAGAGGAGATTGAATTGCTCTTATTTATATTAGTTAAATCATGATATTTCTGTAGATTTGAATCACTACCCATTTATAAGCTTCTCTTTGTTTGACTTTTAGTAGATAATATACTCATTTATTGTTTCCAAGCTATCTCTTTTGTTTTCTTTTTCAAATAGGAGATGGCATTACATTAATGTTGGGGTCTTTCTATTAAATCAAGGAATCCTCAATATGACTGGGATTTTCTTTTAAGTTTGTGCAATATAGCCAAGCCGGTTTATTATCTCTGACCAATTTACTAAAAACAAAGTATATATTTTGCTTTGATTTCTAATTTGTATTTTATAAAGTATTTATGTTCACCACCGTTGCTATTGCTTTTATGTCTACAAATTTTTATTAAATTCTTTTAATGTAGGGTTAACAATGTTAATTTCTTTAGTAGTATTTTTTCTGCTTAATATTTTATGTATGCTTTCATCTTTTTCTTTTCGTTATTCACTTTTCTCTTTTACAATTAGAAAACTCTCACAGTATCTCTTTCGCTATTGTTGGAGATTACTCTCCACTATGCATTGATCTCTTTTTTTTATGCTCCTACTTCACTGATACATAAGCCATAATCCTACGCATAGCTTAGTTGCCTCAAGCAAAATCCAGTTATAAGATCTACTTATTTTGCTTTATTACTTAAAAAAGGAGAATTTTTTTTTCAATTTATACATCTTCTCCATTTAAGGTTATTTTTGGGTATGACCATATCTTTCTCTATTTTTAATCACTTAACTATAATCCAGTGATTTTTGTGGAGATTATTAGGTTTATGAGAAATTTTTTATATTGACTTTAAATTACAAAAATATTCGATGTTAAAGGAAGTGTTTTTGAGTTCTTTTTGTTTATAGTGTTCAATATATATATATATATATATATAACTACTTAGTATTGCAATTTAGCATTATGCAGAAACTCAGTTGCTTTTATTTATTCAGATTAGGCTTTGGTATTGGCCGTTAGTCAGTTGCAAAGTAAGATGAGAGGCAGATGTTATTGATTCAAATTTTGGACCATCTAAATTTTATTTTGTGTGTGGGCATTGATATTTGTGATTTTCATATCCATTTACATGTCAAATCTTGTTTCCTTTTTCAAGTATTCTTAAAGTTATTTGGGGACTTATCAGGCTTGTCTTTAATAGTTTTTGTTGTACATTAGGGTAAGGAGTGGTGACTTTAACTTCTAATGATAAATTAAGGACCGGTCCTTTGGTAAGTTTTTAGTCTAAGAGAAAAGAAGATGATGAAAAACTACAAATAGATTCTTGGAACTTCGAAACCATTATAGGGAAGTCTTTGGAATTAGTGGAGATTTTAGACAAATATATGATTCATATGGTGTGCATGCAGGAGACAGTGGACAAGGGCTAAAGAGAAAGTGTAACATCCCATTACCTGCGGGGACGCTAGCATAGTAAATCTGATGATTAATGAGAGATTGAAAACACATTTTTCATGCTCATGCATAAAATGTCATACACATACACATGAATAGTGAAATTTTGAACATGAAAATAATTGTACATGCATTCATGGATAATTCTGGGTATAATTGGATCGAGTTGTGTTATTTTTGAGATTTATTTTTATTGAAAATTTTATTGATTAGTGGAATTATTGTATTTTTGAATTTTGGTGAATTTAGGAATAATTTTCAAAAATTATAGATTATTATGGAAAATAGGAAAAGGAATCAAAAGGATATTAGAGATAATCGGATTGTAAAGATGAAAATTAAAGGAATTAGTTCAAAAGGAACTTGGTTAGAGCTTAGACATTAGGAAAGTGACAAGTGTTAAGTTGCTTTTTATAATTTGTTAGAGAAGTAACTTGTTATGCTCTGAGAGTTAAAAGACTATGTGATTTGAAAGATGTACTTCAAACAATTTTCCTAAGTTTCCTTCTTTGTATTCACCTTCCTCAACTTTTCTCCCAATACGTAAAGTTTTTCATCAAATACCTCCCGAGAGATTACTTTGCTTTTCCTTATTCCACACCACTTTCCCCTACAGCTAATTGTTTCTTCTACCTTAAGAAAAACCAAAAGTTGGTTAATGTTTACATTGAATATGTGTTTTTGCATGGAGTTTAGGGTTTTTGGATATTTGAAGCTCATGGAGTTTTTAACAAGTATTGAGTAAATCCTTTAGAGTTGTATATTTATAAAATAAATTTGATGAATTACTGTCATCTGCATGAACATGGCATTTTCGTGTATATTCATGAATACTGTGTTGATGGGATGAAAATTTTGGTTATACTGTTAATCTAGTATTTGATGGATTATTAGTGATTAAGTGATGTAAAAATGATTTTGGAGTTAGTAAGAGGAATAAAATGGTGTATAGGATTAGTGTGGAAGATTATTTATGAAAAGGGTGATATGCTTTGTTTCTTCACTGTGCATGTATATATATATGTATGTGTATACGTGAGTAGATAAAAACTTTAGAGATGATCAAGAACATGGTTTTTTTAAAGTTGAAGAGTAGTTGTAAAATGATGGTCTGAGATGAGTATGAGTGTATAAATAAAAGTTGAGAGGAAAATTGAGAATATGGAAAATGTTGAAAATGCATAAAAGGTGACATAGCATAAATAGGATGAACCATAAATTTTTGGCTTTTGATGGGTCTTGACTAAATCTGTGTATTTAGGGGTAGTATGAATTTATGGTGAATGAGTGGATTGAAATGGAGTAAAAATACTGATAAAAAAAATTGAAGTGTTGGTTTATAGTGAATGGAAGTCTGAGAATTTCTGAGAATAAATAGTAAGAGAGTTAAAATTTTGATATGAAATTTCCATGAATTTACTGTACTGATCTAGATGGATTTTGACAAAATGGTCTTCATGAAAATTGTAGTTCTTTCTTTTATCTTTCTATTGATATAAAGTTTGTAAATTTTAGAGTTCTGGATCAAAGGTTATGGAGTTCAGAAGTTGAGATTTTGGTGGAGAAGAAGAAGTGGAAATGCACCGTCATGCATAAGTACAACGGTGACTTTTGAGAATTTAGGCGAAATGCATTGTCGCGCATCAACACGATGGTGACCTTGAGGTATGGTGAAAAAGCAGCTTTTTGAGGTATATTGAAAGTACAATGGTCACGATAGCGACTTTTACGTTTTTAGGAGTAATGAACATCTAATGATTTTTTGACAATATCATCTTTGTCAAACCTCCAAATGAGATAAGACTTAGACCATTGGACTTATAAGACATTCTTCTACCTCTTCACAAAAAATCATAGCCATATGAAATGAATTGAGTGAGATTGAGTGAAAAATATTGATGGGTCTGACTTGTGCTCTCACCCAAATTTTGTCTTTATCTGTCACACCTATGACTCTTGCACACTTATGTTCCTCTCACGCCTGTGACCTCATGTTTATTTGTCACATCAAGTTACTGTTCTCCTCAATAGTAGCCATGACTTGCAATTGATCTAAACACCCGAGAGAATTTTGCAAACTGGACAGTTCTATTCCTTTTGACCATAACTTCTTCTCTAGATGTCCAAATGATATGCTATTTAATTTTTAAAAAACTAGAGACATAGGGTTACAAGTAATATGGGAAGTCTAATTGTGATTCAGTCTTTATGATGTTCAATTTTTGGCTGGAAGTTGTGTATAGTACATTATTTTTGAATATGAATAGCCCGAAAGTGTTTGTGGCATATCTTCCAAATTAATGAACCAAATTGAGTGATTTTGGTGTTAATCAAATCATAAGACATAGAGGAACACTTTTATATAAGAGAATATGACCAAATTACTTCAGTTTCACCTTCTGATTGAATGTGAACAATAGACCCAAAAGTGTGTCTAAGAAAAATTTGAAAGTAAGTCAATAAGAAATGAATTGACATTTTAATGGCTTCAGGGAGGCATAAACCTACGTAAAAAGTATACTTAGCAGCTGGGTTTGATATGAGAATGAATTTGTGATGTAATTGATGGAAAGATACCCGAGATTGTCATGAACATGCATTGTACATAATTCATTTCATTCATGTGCATTGTTAAATACTTATAATTGTGCAAATTGTGATATATATGTATGCTATTTGATTTAGAGTAGCAATTGGAACGTCAACCTCTAGACATTGATGACACTTCCAGGCTTTAGCTTCAAGAGCATATTGTGAGTAACCTAGATGGTTTTTCTCAATTATTATTTGCTTAAATGTTGTTATGAATGATAAATAAATGTGATTTGAATTATGCTGAATTCTGGATAGAAGGTCCGATGATTGTGAAATATGGAATGTATGTTGAAGTGCTGCTTGAATGTGAATGGGAAGAACTAAACGTGTTATGATATGATTGATTGAAAATGTGAGATGCATTTCATACATGAATGCATGATCAGATAATGGGAGCTGTGACCTTAGTAGCCACCGATCAGAACTTAAAGCTCAATGTTTGAAAAGAGCGTCGATTTAGACAGTGATTCAGATCCTAAGGCTCACTATGTAAAATGAGCCCTGTATTCTCTTTGGATAAGGGACAATTAGTAATAAGCCCGGTATCTAAAATAGATACGGGACAGTTTAGGCACTCGGTCATAATAATGTAATAATTGAAAAAGTGTCTCATGAGCATTTCATATGCATTTTGTTAAGTATGTTTGCTAGATTGAAATGCCAAATTTGCCTATGCTTAATTGAAAATGTGATATTGATGTAAAGTGCAATTTTGTGAAATATTTATTCTTTGAAATTATGTGTTGCATGAATTAAGTGAATCATCGATGATGGTTACCTCATTGAGTTCGCAAAACTCACCCAAAATTTGCAAAAAAAATTTAGGATCAGAAGAATACCCTGTTAGGCAACGAGAGTATACCTACTACATGTAAGTGAGAGATAGAGGTCGGGTACTTATCTTGCGGGAGTGGGGTGCCACAAAAATATTAAAACTAATATACATCGGAAAACCTCAATCATAGAACTGAAGCTTTTATACCTGTAATTAATTTTGTTCACAGTGATTGGATTTCAATTATATGGAAAATAAATATAGATACTTTATTGATGATTATGTATTTATGCATATAGGATTTTTGGAATTTATCCTAATGATAATCCATTTTCAAATGGATTAAGGTCCAAATAAAAGGCACTTTTAAATTTTCAGGTCTTTCATGTTTATAATTTTTAGGCATGATAGTATCTCAACTACAATATGATTTAAACTAATTTTGAGTTATATTTTCTCAAGATTTTTTTAAGAATTCTAATTTTAAGATTTTTTATCTTATGAATGTTCAACTGTAAATCCTTTATTAGCATGCTTCACTTTTTATAATCACAAAATCCATTCACTCTTTAACTAAGTTCAGCTTAGAATAAATTTGATCTTTATCATGAGATTTATACAACTGTACCCTTAGACTTAACAATATAAAATTTATAAGAATTAGTGATTTATCACCAAATATTAGGTTAAAGGGTGTTTTTAGGTATTATTTGATATGCTCATAATATACCCAAATGTTAGAATCTCTTTAACCCAATGACCTTTTATATCTTTTTCTTTGGTTTGTATCCCTTGCAATACTTTCCTATTTGTTACCTCTTTATTATCTTGGCCTATATGCAAAGGACGTAAAGCAATGTTTAATTTTTAGTTCTTCATAAAAGTCCCTTAAGCCCTGCTATTAAATTGGGTTTCATTATTCGGGATTACTATTAAGGGACTTCATAATTACTTATAATATTTCTCTTTAAGAAGTTTATGACTACCTTATTTATTATGCTAGCTAGGGGCTCGACTTCTACCTACCTTATGAAAGAATTAACTATAATAAAAAGAAATTTGAGTTGCCTTATCATGGCTCAAAATCATGCAAGGAAACCTATTTTCCATTACATAAAAGGGAGGATTTTTGATACTATGACATAGTAATAACTGAATGGTGCAAGTTTGAGTACCTTTAAAACTTGTCACAATTTCTTACCTTTAAAACTTGTCACAATTTCTTACAAACTCTTAGTCATCTATGCAAATTGAAATCTTGAAGAGTCCCTACCTTGAAATCTTATAAGCTAATAGTTATCTCCCATTATGAGCTTTACATTCTCCTTCACAAATTTCCTTGTGAAAATGTTATATTTGAATTCTAAAAGTGCATCTTAAATCCAACAAGGTGAAGGACCTTTGATATAATTATTCATCTACTATTAAATATATTGAGGCCTTAATTATGATAATTTTTGCTATATTTTATCCTCCTATATTTTATGCTCAATTAGCTTTCTCCTTTATGGCATCTACCTGGCTGACCTACTTACCTATTCCACGTAAAATATCACTTAAGGGACAAATCTATGTTGGCTTTTATTTTTTAAAGATGGTATGTTTTTGTATTTTATTTATAGGTATTTCCTTAATGTTTACATGTATATGCTCTTTCATCTATCTAAAATTCTCCTTACACATTGCCAAATTATCTTCTTTTGCCTTATAATTGTTGTTAAATTGGTTGAGTATAGGTTGTAAGTCCAATGTAATGGTTATGAGTCTGATTTGAAATTCAAACGATCTTCATCCTAAATAATATAGTCTTATATTTTGCATTAATGGTAGACATTTTGAATAGGTGATGCACAATCTATTAGATGTTTATTTCATTGGAACTTCTAATCATATGCCTAACCCGTTACCAATTTTGTTACTTGTGTTATTCATATACATTATTTATGTTAGGCGATTAATGTTAAGTGTAAGGTTGTCAATGAATTTAACTTTCTCTTCTAAAAGTTTCGATACTTTAAATATAAAATATGTTATAACTTATGATTTTGTATAATATCTTAAGATCTACCAATATTTATCAATCTCCCCTAACTCAATTGATCATTTCATAGGTCTTTAAGAAAGTTTGGTTTATGAAGCCTTACCTTAATGATATTTCTATACATATGTTGATTATGTAATTACGAAAGTATGATATTTATTTCCTTATAATAATTAATAATGCATACACCCTATTTTCTAACCTTAAGTGGTTTAGTTCTAGGTCTTTTAATATCTCATACGTATAGTAAATTAACTTTTATGTGATATCTTCTTCTTTGATAAGGATAAAACTAAGGGTCACAACTAAAATGACTATATAAAGGTACAATATGTTATAAAGGTATAATGTCAATAATGGTGGTGGACTATTAAAAATTTCCTTTAGTTTATCAAAGGCATGTTGACATTCCTATGTACACTCAAATGCTTTGGGAATTAAAGGTATTTTTAAAAACTATGTAGTGGTTGACAAATCTTGAGAGGAACTTTAATAAACTTGATGCCCTTCTTATTAACCTTTATATCTTTTCAAGTTTTTAGATACTTTAATACATAGGAGAACCTTAACCTTTTAGACTTAACGCCTCCTCTATCTAAGAAATTTGTTAGCCCCATACCAAATAAACATTTTAAGATTTAATTTTATATCATATTTATACAAGATTATAAAATATTCTTCATATCTATTATGTGATCTCTCCTAATTTTTGTTTTTATAATAGTTTCCTCCATATATTATTTCATGTTTGTTCCAAGCCATTTGTAGGAGAATAGATTTACTAATCTTTTAGGTTACCTTTTCAATTTTTATATCTAAAAAGATGACTTTGTAGTAGTCAATTGTTGGAGTTATGTAAATATAATGCCCTGTAAAGCAAGGGTGTTTACATATAACCTAATCTTCTTCCAGTTACTTTTGTAATGAAAATATTATTATTAATAAAACAAAAGAGTTTGGTTTTATTTGTGTAAGCGTTATATATCTAGTCATAAGGTTCCAAGATTCTTTTGTAAGTAATATAAATATATATGGAGATGTATAGGAAATATGTACATTGTTAGAATCTGAATTAGTTGATTTACAATTGAATAATCAAGTTGATCGCTTAATTATGGTTTAGACTATAGTGTTACAATTTATCTCCGAGTAAGTAAAAGAGTTTACTTTAAGGGAATGATGAGTTTCATTTCATGATAATAGTTAACTATCAATAATGACGCTATTAAATGAATTTGGAGTCAAGTAAGTTTTTAAAAAATAAAGTAGGCCATTACTTTAATCTTAAAACATACACTTTAGCATTCTTTTATTAGGAACCACAATCTTAATGAGTGGTGAACTCATATATGTTTTATTATAATTGTTGATATGAACGGAATGGATTTTTACAGAGTATCAATCTAGTATATACATGTTGGAATTATTAATTGAAACATGTATTAGGGAACATTCACTCAAATAAAGAGTTCATAGTGATATCAAATCTAGTGTCTAGATGTTTTATGGTGATTGGTGATTAAACTAGCGCCAGTAGTTTGATGGACTAACTATCCATTAAGTTTTAACACCAAGATGAGATCTTGTGTATGTTGGACCCCGAACCTTTCTATCAAAAGAGAAATTGTTGGCGATTACTCATGTGTAGAAAAAAGGAAAATTTTTGAACTTGAAATGAAATAGAAAGATGGTTTAGACATAAGATGGGTTATATGTGATATGTTGGAAGTTCAAACCTGGAAAATGTATATGTTCAATGAGTATGCTTCGATGTTTTAGCCATAACATTTGATCTAGTTATCTGAATCAGATGATTCTTAATTTGGATTAAACTAGAGAAATATGGTTACAAATTGTCTGATGAAATTGAGATTTGATTCAGTTTCTAAGAATATCAATTTTTAGATGGAAGTGAGTACAGAATATTGTTTCAGTATAAGAGTAGTTCGGAAATGTTTTGGGAT
This sequence comes from Erythroxylum williamsii, assembly GCA_027564335.1. Taxonomy (NCBI): domain Eukaryota; kingdom Viridiplantae; phylum Streptophyta; class Magnoliopsida; order Malpighiales; family Erythroxylaceae; genus Erythroxylum; species Erythroxylum williamsii. The sequence continues at coordinate 52,884,568 of JANITW010000235.1, forward strand.
ATAAATTTTGGATTTTTGAACCAAATTGAATGATTTTGATGTCATTAGGAAATTAAGACAATGAGGAACATTTTTTTAGAAGTAAGTATTATCAAATTCCTTCAATTGTATGATTAGAAAAAAGGTCTTGATTTTTGGAAGGAGTTAAGCATGATTTCAATAATTTTGACATCTTGAACATTAATGATTTTATTTGGAGTTCATTATCGTGTTAATGTTAGTTGGATTTTAAGATATGGTTTGGTTGAATTAAATATCAAGAGTGTTTATGTTTGAGGACATTTTGGGAAGAACACTAAGCCACACAAGTTACAAGGCTTACATGTAAGGGTAAATTGGACTTTTTTCACTCATTAATGGCAAAGTTGCAAATAAGACAAGTAGGCTTGCATTTAAGGAAGGAGGAGCACGAAATTTGAAGGAAAGAACAAGAAAAGACAGAAGAGAGGGAGAGAGTTGGTGGAGAAAAGGACAAAGAAGAAAGAAAATGCTAGGGTTCGATTTTTCTTGGTTTCCAAGATGGATTTCGAAGTTGATTCAAGAAGGAAAA
>JANITW010000235.1:52995467-53016824 GCA_027564335.1 Erythroxylum williamsii
CCAAAGATGAATTAATTTATCCACTCTAGACATCACTTAGTAATCCCTTACTTAAATTTTTCCTAGAGTTTCTTAAGTTTTAAAACTTCAATTTTTACTTCCTAAGTTTCTTGGGTCTCCCAACTCACAAGAAAATCCTAGTCAAAATTTGCTTCAATCTTCTGACAAAAACTCCCTTTTTCCAAAGGCAAATTTATACCAGGGCAGTTTCCAATAATCCAAAGGAATAACAAATAAATCCAAGGAAAAATCAACAAGTATATAAAATTTCAATCATGGATTCCAACAAATTTCAAAATTAAAAAATCAACAAAAATATCAAATCCCTAAGAGAAATTAATGTTCTAGCCACAAATCATCATGCCAAACAATCCATAAGCAAAAACCCTGTATAAACTCATGACGGAATCAAATAAAAATTAAGAACACGTCTCCAAATTGCAGCAGAATAATATGCTTTCTTCTTGAGTGGTGTAATGTTATTCTCCTAGCCCAGCTACTTCAACATAAAGGTTTCCACCCAGTGTCTCCTCCACTAGCTGCTCACATTTATTTTCTTCCACCTCGTAGTTGCTTCATTTAATGTCCACCATGCTGCAACGTTGTGTGTGAAGTAGAGAGAGTGTGAGTGGTGAGTGTATGGTGAGTGAGGGCTGTGCATTGTGGAGGATTAGAGCTAACAAATCAAGGCTTGCATGAATGTAAATATAGGCTAGAGTTTGGAAGTTTAGAGAAGAATTATTTGCATGAATGGAGGCTGATGAATGCAAGGTTGAGAGGTGAGAGAGTTGTTGGAGAGATAAATGAAATGAGGCTTGTATGTTGGTGAAGTGGTGATTTCTTGTGCATGAATGTGAGCTGGCATTTTGAAGTTGAGAGAGCTGGTGGTGGAAATAAGTGAAGTTACATCGATGATGGATGAGAGAGTTACTGGAGAGGAATTAACAAGGTGCATAATTGTGGAGGGTTGTGGAGTTGCTTGTGTGTGGATTGAGTGGCTTCTGCATTGCCAAAAAAGTGGGTGGAGCAACTGGCATTGAAGTGTGTTGGCGTGGTGTATGGAGGCTATAGGCAAGTGTCGGGTAGTGACGTGAAGTGGGGGCTACTTAAATCAATATGGGTGAATGGATTGGTAGTCAATGAAAGATGATTCTTTAGAGTGGCATGAAGGATTTTTGTTGAGCTATTCCATGAATAAAGTGACACGCATGGCTGTCAATGGAGGCTAAAGCATGTTTTTGAGGAAAATGGAGGCTGCTATGTAGAAATGAGGGTGGTGTTCTTTTTAAAGCTTCAACGAAGGATGCTTGCGTGAATAAAATGAAGGCTACTTTGTCTTGTAATGGAGGCTACCTTTTCTTAGTGTTGGAGGCTGGCATAATTGCAGGAGAATAGTGGCTATTTTTATCTTGTAGTGGAGGGTATTTTTGTAATGGGGAATGAGCTATACATGGGTTGAAATAATTAAAAGGTGGGGGCTGATGTTGATCCTTAGCTGGTTGGAATGGATTTTTCAAGGTCAAATTCGACAATGCATAAAAAATAAACGGTGATGATTTAGGAGCTGAAATTTTATTAGTTTTCATCTTTCAATTAGCTTCAATATGAGACTTGAATTACGGGATTTTGCCATCTGAGTCAAAAGTTATAATCAAAATATCGTCGAAAGGTCATCCTGGAAATCCAAAATTTGATGCAAATTTCAGGAATTTATTTCTCCTGAATTCCAGCTTAGAAAAATATGCAATTAGTCCTAAAAAATCCGTCAATGAGTCAAGATTTTAAGTATGAAATTTCAAAATTTTTGGATAGACCAATCTCAAGATAAAAATCCCACAATGACTAAAGGTCAAATTTGCCAAAAACCCAAAAATAGCGCAATTCGAATCTATTTGTTTCATTTATTCATTTTACGTCAATAAACCTCGAATAATGCTAAAACATGATAAACCAACTATAGATGAACATAAAATGAATGTAAATGACTCTGAATGAAGTCCTAAACATATATGAAAATATGAGTATATCGAATTCCCCCACACTTAGCTCTTGCTTGTCCTCAAGTAAGAAAAGAAACAGAAAGTAGAACTACTGAAAACCTGAAAAATAAAGTGCAAAAAAACAAAAACATGCAATGCAAAGAAAAATATTTAGGTATGTAGCTTTCAAAGAAGATCCCCAACCTTATCAATTAATTCAGGCATGATAACTAGAACTTGGTTTACCACGATCAACACATAAAATCAATGAACTCATTTTACATGTAACAGTTGAACTAATCTAGCATAATAGAGTTAGAGGAAATCTATATCATATTGAAATAATAAGTCCTCTTATTGATGTACACTCCAACACTCAAACTATTTAGGCTCAAATGTGTAATTCTCAAAATTCGATCAATGAATACATTCTACCATATGCTTGCTTTTTAATCTTGATAATATTATCAAAGTGTGCACATACTATACACAAATCAAAAGGTATTTAAAATGGTTGTAATGGGGCTTGGCTAAAGGTGAGGTAAAAGAAAGATAAGAGAAGGCTATAGGAAAGGCAATAAAGCTATACAGAATACCATAGAACTCATGTACATGTATGCATCCAGGTACATAATTCTACAAATTAAACACAAACAACTCCATTTCTTTTCATTCCATTTGGATTTTCCATAGACAATTATATAATTCGAAACACTTGGAAACACTTTTCTTTTTCTTTTTTATCTCACAGTAGAAACTCTTTCTCTCTTTTTTTCTTTTTTCTTTTTTTGTGTTGGGTTCATAGCCAAGCATTTAGATTACCACCACGTCATCATATGTCAACCAACTCACATCTTCAACTTTGCCAAATAGATGCGCTACTAACCTTGGCCATAGGTTATAGAGTACAAAAATGAGATCAAGGCTAAGTTAATAATGTCGAAAGTAAAGAAAAGGATAAAAGTTCAAAGGGGCTTTCTAATGGAAATCATGCTTTAGGTTGGCTATTTAAGTTCAAGTGGTTTAACCTAGATGCCTTTATCATGTTTATGCAAGCATGCTGAGTTAAGATATTAAGCAAGCTTTAGAGGATTATACTGTTGAAAAAATGCACACAATAAAGAATAATGTTGAAGGCATAAGAGTTCTTATAGGTCATCTATTAAGTCAATACAACATAGTTTCAAGGTCACTCTACTATTTAGAAAGCTCAAGTGTTACACTAAAACCCATTCATCAAGTTTATACATTCATCATTATTAACCAATCTCACGCATAATACTTGAATTTATTCAACGATTGGGAATCCTAAAGAAAGCTAACACACTTAAGATGTAAGAAAAATAGAAAATATTGTTGTAATTTTCAAAATGAGCCCTGTATCCCCCAAGTGGATAAGGGATAGTTAGTAACGAGCCCGCTATCTAATGGATATGGGATAGTTTAGGTACTTGATCACAACAAAGTAACAAATAGAAAGTGGATCTCATGTGCACTACATATGCATAAGATGAATGATTAAAGTGCATTGAATGTGATTTATGTGTTATGTGACTGGGTGACCCATCGATGATGATCACTCATTGAGTTCGCAAAATTCACCCAAAATTTGCAAATATTTTTCAGGATCAGAAGAATACCCTGTTAGGCAAACGAGAGTATACCTACTACATACAAGTGAAGGATAGAGGTCGGGATCAGTTCGTGTCTGCATTGTATTTCTTTGTTTTCGTACTAAATTGTATTTTCCACAAATTATTGTATTTTGTGTATTTGAATATATTTGTTGTGTATAACTTTCCAATTGGAAAAAGATTTTGCAAAAGATATTAATCAAAGTGTAATATGTTTTGTTTCTAGAATGGGCCCTAGTGATTAATGAAATTCTGATATTTGAAAAATGTTGGTAACTCTCCTAAATGAAAATGTTTTTGAATAAAAGTGGGCTCGAATTTTCGATTACTGACTTTCGCGTATGCTTGAAAAAAATTTATACTGAGTTTTGACTGATTAAGTGATCTAGTACGTTACCCTCGAGAAGCACGGACCCAGATATCACCTATCGATGTCGGGTTTGGGTAGTGCGGGAGTGGGGTGCTACATTTGTCGCCATATCCTCAATGGGATTATAGCAAAATTGCATAATGAACATACAATTTTTTATCTAACTTTTAAGAACTTTTCTCATACATATCCTATGTATAAGAACTTGGGTTCACTAACTTAGTATCAATTATACTAAATAAGGTAAATTCTACTAAGAACAAAATATAAGTGTAAGAAAAACAAGTAATTAATTATGTTATAACTACCAAATAAGATTAGGACTTTAATCATGCATTTGGTTATTCCAACTATTTTATTCGAAATAATAGCCCTCACTACTATTAGGAAAGATTATTCTAATATGTCTAGTGGGCTAGGATTCCATTCAAATATAGTTGAACTTGAGTTTGCTCAATAAACCAACCATATTTAAATTAGGTAAATAACAACTTTATCAATCACATCTCATGTGATACCTAGATCTATTAGGTGACAACTCTTACTAAAACATATCATATATGTTATTCTTAACCCTACCTCTAAATTCATGTGATCATGAGTTTACTCATTCAAATCACACAAAATTAGTTGAGTAGAACCCATTATCATAAGACTAAACATGTTCAAATTAATGCGGCCTTAAATTTGCTCAATAAGCTTACAATAAGCAGAACTCTGGTTTACTCTTATAACAGTGGAAGGCAATAATCACGTTCTTAACGTGTACTTAAAATTTAAATGAGGGATTTAACTTCATTCGTCTCATCAAACACAAATGACATGTAAAATATCACACATATAAAACATACAATTTATCATACATCCAATATATATATCAACCATATAAACAAAGTTTGCAACTTATGCACTCATAATCAAATTATATGCATAAATCATCAAACTTCATTTGATTCTAGTTATTGATCTTCATAATCTAAAATAATATTTCCAACTCCTTGGAAAACTTAAATTAGATTAAAACCATTGATTCCTAAATTAAATAAATTAAATTCCTATTCCAAATAAAAATTTAATTTGATTTGAAAACAATTTTCAAACCAAAGTAAAACTTTTTTAAATTATCTTGACTCCTTTGATAAAATTTAATTGATTTTTTTCAATAAATTGTACTTCTTACTTATTATAATTAGAAAAACTCATTTTCCAAAATTATATAAGTAACATATTCTAATCTAATTAGAAAACTATTTCTAATCTCATTAGAAATCATTTTTTCTTAATTAGAAAACTATTTTCCAAAATTAAAAGGAAACTACTTCCAAAATTAAATAAAACACTTTTAAATTTAATTAAGAAGTTATTATATATTATTTATATAGACATTTATTTCTTGACTAATTAGAAAACCTTTCTATAAGTTAGAAAACTATTTTAAAAATATCAAAGAAAGTTCATTTTCTTGATAAATAAATGAAAACACTTTTCAAAATTTAATCAAGATAATATCCTTTCTAATAAATCAATAAAATTATTATTTATAAATAAATAAAAAATTTCTAAATAAATAAAATAATAATTCTCTAAACGAATAAAATTAAGAATTTAATTTATCTCAATCAAATTGAAATAAATAATTTTAATTAAGAAATAATTTTCTTAATTTTAAGAAGTCTAATCAATTAATTTCAATCTAATTGAAAATAATTAATTCTAATTTTAGAAACAACTTTTCTAGTTAGTTAATTTCAATTTAAGTGAAACTAATTAATTTTAATTTTAGAAACTAGTTTTTAAAAATTAATTAGGAATCAATATAATGATTAATCTTAATCAAATTAAGAAAATAATTACCTTTGGAATTGATTTTTGAATTTTAAAAAATTTTAAAATTATGTTTAGAATTTAACAAAATTAAAAATACATTATTACTTACTTTTAAAAATCCTTTTTAAGTTTAAATCATACTTAAACTAGTAACCAAACCCATTCTTAAACCTATTACCAAATACCCCTCTACTTCTTCATGTTTTAAAAAACCCTAATTGACAAAAAGAAATGCAGCCTCATCTTCTTCACTCCTCAATTTATGTGAATAGTAATTTGGACCAAGTTACTGTTCACATAAATCCTTCCAATGTCTTCGGTCTTTGCAATTGCGTCAATAGACGCAACTTCTTCATGCCTCCACTTGCTTTCATCGTCAAGCTGCCACACTGCCAACCACAACGCCTAGACAATGGTCCTCTGGCTTGCCTCCTTGGTCTAAACCAAAACTCACAGTCGTACACGCATATTCACGCATGCTTAATGCTTATGGGTTTCAAAAACCCACGTTATAACAATTGATTCAAGGTTGGGTTTGATGAAATTTTCTAAGGGACTTCTTCTACTAGGATCTAATTCATTAAACAATTGACTATAGGTTTTATACAGTATTAATCTAAAACACTTTTCAGACATAAGTTGCAAACCTTTTGGAATTCAATTCCAAATTTTAGTCAATAACACGCAAATAATTTTATCAAATTAGTGAAATAAAATCTTGCTCTGATATTGTTGTTGGGAAACTGCGTAAGGATCTAATCCTGACTGCAGTGGAATAATTACAAAATTTTTTCGTAACTTTTGATTTCTCGAAAATCAAGATCTATTTAATTTTATAAAATGATTAACACAAATCATAGTAAACCATAATTTAATTTGTACCTTATTTTGAAGCTTGGTCTTTATCTTATTGTATCTTTGAACTGTTTTCAAAACTGATCCGTCTCAACCACTGTAGCCACACCAGTGCTCAACCTCTAATGGTATTTACAGAACAGGTTGAGAGAACTTTATAACTCTTACAAAGAGGGTTAAGCAAGAAGTGCTAGTTCCATAGAGCTTAAGCATAATAAGCTTTGGACATTTTAGTAATTTAATTGAAATTAAATTCTAATTTTAATTAAACTTTAATTAGAATTATAAATAATTCTAATTAAATACCAATTATGCCTATAAATTAAATTCTAATTTTAATGAAATTTTAATTAGAATTACAAATAACTCTAATTAAATACCAATTATGTCCATATAAAATTCAATATCTCATATTGATCCTTATTTATTAAATATGTCATATTTAGTCATAAAGTTTCTCAAACTTTACAATCAAGTCCAACTTGATTAAATTAATTTTGCTCTCTTAAACTCATTCTATATGTGAGACCCATTAGGTTCTCAAATATGTTGGTAATGATTATAAAATCTAATTTTAATTCATAATAAAAATTAGATAAATTAAAAATCCTTTTAATTTATCTTTAATTCTCTAATGAAACAATTTATAATCATAGATCAAGATTGACGTCTAGCAACGCATCATGACAATCAAAATATTTAGGAATGTCAAAGTAGTTTTGACTAATCTTTCCGTATATAATTTTTCTGTATAATTCAATCTTTTCATCATACAATGTTCCAATTAGGCATAGAGCATGGAATTAACGTCTAATCTATTTTGAGTCTAATCATATTAGTTCTCTTCTATTAGCTATTGATTTAATTAATGACATTTATAAACTATTTACAAAACATTATTTTACCTTGGCTAAGGATTTTCGAATTAATACTAATCGAGAATAACAGAACATTCTCCCTAATTATTTTAGGGTTATGAATCCTATCTTGATCATTTAACTATCTCCATATAGTTCATGCTACATCCATTGACTACTGATTAAACGGCCTATGATTAAATAGATCATAAGTAGTATCAAAACATAGCAATCCTCATATAAGATAACTTTGATGAACTCAAGTCAAAGGATCACTTATACAATCATCATAATGAGAATTCCATAAATATACAAGTAATGTTCCAAATGGATTTCTCATTTCGGGTTTGTTCAGTGAACTTTTTCTCTAACAAACACCCAAATGTTTGTTTAAGTATCTCTATACTTTAGCCTATGAGATCGACTACTTCCTTCATAAGGAAAAACAAAACGTGTGTTAATCTTTTTTACATTCTATTAATGTCCAATCTTAATAGAACAATGAGTAGGAACATTTAGGAATAATACATAAATGCTATATGAATCTCATAATTATAATTTTATTATAATTTTATTTTCAATGTATAATTATCCTATGAACTTTATCATATACATCTAAACGTGTACAAGATAAAGAATGCTTTTAAATAATTTATCACTAAATTACAACCAAAGTGATTGGTTGTAGGGTATAAATCAATAATCTCCCACTTGAATTAGGTCAATTGTTTAAGTATCTATACCATATCACCATATGCGATTATTCTAGTACTGGAATAGTGGCTTAATGAGAGAATTCTACAAGATTCTCTTTAGGGAGTACTTGCTTAAATGTTACAACTCCCATCTTAATTATCAACATAATTAAGAAAAATAGTCTAAACGCATTCTTGGATCTTTGAGGAGACATTAGCTCCTTATGCATGCCCATTGGCAGTAGTGTTCTACAGTACATTATTTTCTTGAACAATGCAAAGAAATTATATCAAGTTGACTAAAGAACTTGTTGATCCAATTAATCATTTCCACCAAACGAAAAATGTATTATGACTTAATTAGCAACCAATTGCTACATCAGAACTTTTCCAATCCTAAATGATATTGTTCTAAGTAAATAAACTTTAATTAGGATTTACTTTTACCAATTATGTCCTTATCATCTTGAACTCAAATATCAACTCACACATAGAGTAATGAATATCTTTAATACTTCACAAGTATCTGATATCTTAAATATTAAACATCATTAGTACATTATTTATGCACTTGGATTTAGAAAAAGTTAACAACGTCCAATCTATCTCTATGGATCTAATTCCCATAACTAACTTGTTACTTTTTCATATCCAGCAAGAATTGTTCTTGAAAATTATGTGTTCGACAATTAAAAGTTAGAACTTTTGTTCTCTGTGAGTAATATGTCTCAACATAGTCCCACTAAAGAGGACAACTATACTCCCACTTACCTTCTTGTAGACGTGATAAATTCATAATCATCTTCAAAATAAACTCTTTGAATTCATTGTGAAAGTTAATCTTTCAATGTCTCATAGCCTTTTAATTATAAATCAAATGTATCATTAAAGGCACTAGTTCCAATTAGATGTATAGTTATGAGACTTGAACTTTCAATTTAATCTTACTCCTACAACTTATTTTAAGAACCATTCTCTTACAAGTATATGTTGAAACAAACAATTTATACAAAATGTTTGTATGAATATATCCAACTTTTGGATATCTCATAACCTTTTATTGCTCAATTTGGTTCTAAACTAAATGGATAATACATGCTTTAGCTAAGCATCACATCCTTAAATCATTAGCTTTAACTATTTCAAAAACTTAGCATTTCATATCTAACATGAAATCTTGCTAATTAGTTTAATTGGAACTATAGAAGGTAAGTCATTATTCTAGGCATTGTTATAAAGAAATACTATTGCATCATACAATATCTCATATTGTATTTTACTCCTTACATAAATTCATACTCTTATGAATTTAGTTATAAAGGTATTTGCAAGAAAATCTCATTCCATTTAGATAATAAAAAATTTAAAACTCACCAAATCAATCTCATCAAAATGCTTCAACATTCTCAATGCTTAATTTCTACTTAGATTCAAACAATTTAATTTTTTCAAAATTTTAAACCATTATTTCGTTTAATATGTATGACTATATCACATTAAGTCATTAGTAATCTAATGAAATATAAGTATTGTCCTTTTTATGAATTGCTATTCTATCCAATACATCACATATATAAGATTTGACAATTCAATACCATCATCATCATCCTTTCACCAAAGGTTGATTTGGTTATTCTTCAACTTGACAAGTTTCATATGATTCATAATCAAAAGGATACACATATCTTCTTATGTAACTTTATGATTCTCATTTTGTTGATTTAACCAACATGGCATAAAAGGATTGTCTCGGTTATCCAACTTTTTATTCTTGTGATTTACGTTAAGCATAAGTCTCCTTTGATCCAATACATATACAAACTATTTGCATAAACTTGAATAAACTCCTTTGACTTAACAATCTATTTCTAACCATGCAGTGAACATTACAATAATGTTGAATCTAAATTCTGTATCAAATACTCATAGACATAAATTAGAAATACATATGATCTATATCATATCACATATAGGCAAGAAAAGTTATACAATTGTTTTCTTTTAATGAAAACTATTATCAAATTGTTGCTAAGTCTTTAATTGTAGTCCACACTTATGCTTTTATTAGGATAAATTAAATGGAGCAATTCCAATAAGGTACTATACCTTTCAGCTCTACTTTATACAATCTCTTGCATCTTGTTACCATGGTATTGACATACATCTTACATGTTGCCATCAAAGTTTATGAAACATTAGTCAATTCAAAATGTCAATACATTTTGTCATCTATAAGATTTTGACATATCTCTAAAACTTTAACACTAAATCCTCAACAAGGATTGTAACAAATTTACATAATGGGCATACACTTTTCTTTTCTAACTTTTGAGAACTCTTATCAAATATAACCTATGTCTAAGAAATTTGGTTCACTAAATTCTCATTAACTATACTAAACAAGGTAAGTTTCACTAATAACAAAATAAATGTAAGAAAGCAAGTAATTAATTATATATCATGACTACCAAATAAGATTAGGACTTTAATCATGCATTTGATTACTCCCACTATTTTATTCGAAATAATAGCCCTCACTACTATTTGGAAAGATTACTCTAATTTTTCTAGTGGGATAAGATCTCATTCAAATATAGGTAATCTTGAGTTTGCTCAACAAACCAACTAAACTTAAATTAGGTAGATAACAACTTTATCAATCATATCTCATATGACTCATAGATCCGTTAGGTGACAGCTCTTGCCAAGACATATCTTATATGTTATTCCTAACCCCGTCTTTAAATTTATGTGATCATGAGTTTGCACATCCAAATTACACAAATTTAGTTACATAGAAACCAATGTCATAAGACTAAACATTTTCGGGTTAAAGGAGCTTTGAGTTTACTCAACAAGCCTACAATAAACAGAACTCTGGCTTATTCTTATAACAATGGAAGGCAATAATCACGTTCTTAATGTTTATTTAATATTTTAGTGAGGGATTTTAATATCATTAGTCTCATCAAACACAAAATTGCATATAAAATATCACATACATAAAACATACAATTTAAAATGCATTCAATATATATATCAACCTTATAAACAAAGTATGCAACTTATGCACTTATAATCAAATTATATGCATAAAATATCAAGCTTTGTTTGATTTTAGTTATTGATCTTCATAATCTAAAATAACATTTCCAACTCCTTCGAAAACTTAAATTAGATTAAAATTATTGATTCCTAAATAAAATTATTCCTAATAGAAATTTAATTTTATTTGAAAACAATTTTTAAAATCCAATTGGAAACCACTTTCATTTTATCTTGACCCTTTCGACAAAATTTAACTGAAAACAATTTTCATTAAATTATTCTTTGTACTTATTATAATTTAGAAAAAATCATTTTTCAAAATTATATAATTAACACTTTCTAATCTGATTAAAATTTTCTAATCTGATTAGCAATTACTATTTTTAATCTCATTAGTAATTACTTTTCTGTAATTAGAAAACTATTTTCTAATATTAAAAGGAAACTACTTTCAAAATTAAATAAAACATTTTCAAATTTAATTAAAAAAGTCTTTTATATTATTCATTTAGAGATTAATTTCTTAATAAATTAGAAAACCTTTCTTTAATAAATTAGCAAATTATTTTAAAATATTAAAGAAAGTTCCTTTTTTTTAATAAATAAATGAAAACACTTTTCAAAATTTAATCAAGATAATATCCTTTCTAATAAATCAAGAAAATTAATCTCATTAGAAATTACTTTTCCTTAACTAAAAAACTATTTTCTAATATTAAAAGGAAATATTAAATAAAACATTTTTCAAATTTAATCAAGAAAGTCTTTTATATTATTTATTTAGAGATTTATTTCTTAATAAATTGGAAAACCTTTCTTTAATAAATTCGAAAACTATTTAATTTCAAGAAGTCTAATTAATTAATTCAATCTAATTGAAAATAATTAATTCTAATTTTAAAAACAAATTTTCTAAAATTAATTACGAATCAATATAATTGTTAATCTTAATCATATTAAAAAAATAATTACTTTAATTTTGAAATTGAAATTGAAATTGAAATTTAAAACTTGAAAAAAAATGGTTATGGGCTATTTTAGAGCTAAATTACACCTAATTTAGGAACCAAATAAGTCCAAAACCAAGTTTGGAATACTTTATTCCAACATCCAAACAACCCTTATTCTATTACTATAATGGACTTATATCCTTGGGACCAGACAAATTCATTCAAAACTTGTGTCCAAACACTGTTAATCTTAAACATTTTTCCACTTATTCTTCACCTTATTCTCATAACAAGAGAAAGAGGATTGTGAGAAGGATGTGGGTTCGAACCTTGGGAGGAGCAGCTTTTCTTTGAGGTGTTGTAATTCTCTTGGTAACGACGACCCATCTTTGGATGCAGGTACCTCTGATACTGACTAGGATCAGACCCGAATTTACCTATCTATGAGTCTGAGTGGGTGGCTCATAGGTCTCAGGTAGTTGGGTCAAACCCGAACCCTGAGTTATCAAAAAAAAAAAAAGAGAAAAAAAAACCCTAAGAACCATCTATCTTAAAACAACTGCCGCCGTCAGCCATTAGCTACAGCCTTCTTCAGCTGCCTTCAGAAGGAATCGTAGCAACTAGCTCCATCTCATGAAACTCAACTCGGTGGGGCCCTCAGTGGCATCTCATACCACCTCTTTATGGAAGCTTCATTGCCATCTTATTCGTTTGATGGGCGTTAACTACCTATCGTTTTATCAACCAACATTAGCAGAAATGCCGCTGGTGAATACTCTTTGATGGGTGTTAATTGCCCATTGTTTTATCAACCAACACCAACGGTCGCTGGTGAAGACCACTAATTTTTTTTTCATAAATATTCAAGAATCTTATTCAAAAGGCATACACACAAAAAGAAATCACAAATGCTAACACCCAATTTCCAAATAAATTAGCATACATAGTTTCAACTTTTCACAACAAAAAGGCATGCATTTTGTTTTTGTTTTAGAGGATTTGTTTTCCAAAACCAAAAAAAACACAACACCAATTCCCAACAGCCACAAAATAAATGCTTATCACAAAATTTAATCAAATCATAAAATTAAATTCTGGCTCTAATACCACTGTTGGGAAACCAGGTTGAGATCTATTTCCGACTACAGTGAAATAATCATGAAACTTTTCGTGACTTTTGATTTTCTGAAAACCAAGATCTATCTAATTCTATAAAATGATTGATACAAATCATAATAAATTGAAAACTTAATTCGTACCTTATTTCGAAGCTTAATCTTTGTTTTGTTGTATCCCTTAAACTATTCTCAAATCTGATCCGTCTCAACTACTGTAGGCACACAAGTTTTTGGCCTCTAACAATATTCATATAATAAGTTGAGAGAACTTTGTAACTCTTACAGAGAGGGTTAAGCTAGAAGTGTTAACTCCATATAACTTAAGCCTATTTATAATAAACTTTTGACGTTTTAATAATTTAATTGAAATTAAATTCTAATTTCAATTAAACTTTAATTAGAATTATAAATAATTCTAATTAAATACTAATTATGCCTATATAAGATTCAATATCTTATATTGATTCTTATTTATTAAATATATGATATTTGATCATAAAGTTTCTCAAACTTTATAGTGAATTCTAACTTGATTAAATTAACTTTGTTCTCTTCAACCCATTCTATATATGAGACTCATTAGGTTTTCAAATATGTTGGCAATGATTATAAAATCTAATTTTAATTCATAATTAAAATTAGATAAATTAAAACTTCTTTTAATTTATGTTTAATTCTCTAATTAAATAATTTATAATCGTAGATCAAGATTGACGTCTAGTAACGCATCATGTAAAAAAATGTGTGCTAGTTTTTTTATATTTTATTAATTTCCAATCTTAAAAGAACAACAACTAGGAACATTAAAGAATATTACATAAATATAATATAAATCTCATAACTATAATCTTATTATAATTTCATTTGCAATGTACAATTATTCTATGAATTTTATCATATATATTTAAATATGTACAAAATAAAGAATACCTTTAAATAATTTATCATTAAACTACTATCAAAACAATTGAGTGTGAGGCATAAAATAACATAAAGTTTTCTCGTATCTTCTATGCTCTGGTCGAGAATCCGTGGACGTTGGTAGGGTTACTGGGACTGTAACGGTTGGAATCTGCGAAGTTGGCCTGGGGTGTGATGCTCTGCTACGTGTTGGTGTTGGTGACGCTACGTGCTGGTTTGCTGGTTGAATTTGGTTGCAAGATGTGAAACTCATCTGGACTATGAAGCCACACTACGTGTTGGTGTTGGTGAAGCTACGTGCTGGCTTGTCGGTGGAATTTGCTTGCAAGATCAAAAACAGGCGATTAGTATTGATACAGGCGATGATTGAAAGTTTCAGGTGAAAAATCGAAACATTAGCCACTGCTCGGATACCATGTAAAACAGCAATGTTTTAGCGTAAACAAAAACTGCAGTACATTCTTCTTCTTCTCCTGTACGGAGGCAATAGATATAGATACAATTATATTTTGGATAGAATTCTATTATAAGAAAAGCTATTACAGACTTCCATAATTACTTAATCAATCTTTAGAATATTTCTCCTATGTCAAGCTATAATTATCATTCCGTATACAATAAATCAACAAATCACGTTCCACAAGAAATTAGTCGGTTTATAAATGCACGACTAAACTTATCGTACTTGACTTTCATTTTGCCAACTAAGTAGTGTCACACTTGAATTAAAAAATTCCCCAAAACATTGACTTCTGGCATATATTATTGGAATCGACAGGAATTTAGGAATCTAGATACAGTTTGGCATCTTATTTACGGAACAAATCATCCTTTTCTACTAGAATTTAAATATTTTATATTTCACTTCTATCATATCTAAGTCAAGAAGATCCCAGCACACAAGCGGCAAATGTTGAAAATTAGTCGTTTCTTATTATACGTCAAAAAAAAATCTTATACCTAGATAAGGAAACGACGTTAATAGCCCTCAGCATTATGCTCAACAATTGATAAACTTTGAAGAGAACATTTGTAAGTTTTTTTTTATTTAATATCGGCGTTAATTTTGTGTGTATTAAATAAATAATTAAAAGATGTAATAATTAGCAAATTACGACAAGATTCGAAACCAAACGAGAGATTTGATTAAATAATATTTTTAAGTTTTTGTGTGTCTCCATCACCTTCTTTAAGGTTGCATGTAACTCTTGGAAAGACAATTGTGAAATGTTTGTAATAATACTGTATGCTAATAAATGAAACAAATATATACAAACAAGGAAACGTGAGAATAAAAATGTAAATGAATATAAGAAACAGAACTGTCCTAAGAAAAATATAATACACGATTTATATTTTTGAAAATTAAATAAAAATTTATCTTAACTAATTATATAATTTGATTCAGGGACTAATAACCATAAACTATGAGCACATGAATGGGAAAATAAGAAGATAAGTTAGGAAAAAGATTTGAAGAACCAAAATACAGAGGGAAAAAAATGAACAGACAACAAGAAGGGGAATCTCCCTTCCTAATTAATTAAAATTTGAAGATGTTATACTCAGATGACAAAGAATAGGTACTTTCCTGATAGGGTCAGTCCAATGATTAATCCATCCCTTCTCACATTCTTGCAGCCCTAGCTTATGCTTTCAACTGATAACTGAATCATCCCTTTTATCCGCATTAATAAACACGCGTCTTTCCTACTAATAAAATCTGAATTAACAACCCACATATGGTATAGATGATACGGTGCGTTTTCCCTCTTGACCTATAACAGAAAGCCTTTTCACCTTATGGCTTAATACATTTTGAACTAAATTATTTTGTTATTAGATAATTTTTTATTTTATTAAAATAATAATTTTTTCTATTTTACGATCAATTAATTTTGAAAATAGAACAACTTACAAGGTTCAGTTTCTCTAGTTACAAACATACAAATTCTACCCCGGACGTGTTTGATATCTTGTAAGCATTAATTGAAAGATGGGACTATAGTACTCCTATAAAACCGAAATTACAGAACTGCTCTAAGAAGATTGTAAATTGAACGCGGAATTTGTCGCCCTGCTGTCCCGAAACTTCCCGCAGATTGATGAACAACAAGAGGTTATGGACCTAAATTTCCAAACTCGTCCGAAAAGAATCCTTCAAAATCTTCTAAGCTTGGAAATAAGTCTGCGCCGAATGCCATCATATCGAAAGCCTTATCAAATGTATCATCTTCCATTGTTGGTCGTTGCTGCTGTTCATTTTTAATGCTCACACGTTGTACAGGCTCGTCTTCAAGGAAAGCCGTTGAAGGGGCTTGTGGAGAAGGAACCAATTCCAATTTCGGACTTGAGGGATGTTTTTCTTCATTTAGGGTCTTCGACTCTTGTTCACGGGGCGTGGGTTCTTTGGGAATATAGTTCTTGGCTCGGGTGATGCCAGCAAGTGCACTCCTGCGAGTAGGATGAGCATGGCTGTGCTCCGCCGAGTAAGTTATGATGAATACTGATGGATCCGACTTGCTTCTTTCCACCTGTTTTCTTGCTAAACATCCTTTCAAACTGCTACATCTGTAGTAGCTCCTGTTTCATGTTCACCAAATTTAAGGTTAAAAACCACTTCAATACTCAAGTATGTAGGGTCAAAACAACATAAAAATTGAAATAATATATATACCAAAATAATGGTCGCTGGAACTAAAAATAGACTTTTTAATTGTGTCGTGGGCAATGGTATAGCAATTTAAATCCCTGGTTCAAAGAGAGATTTACCTTGGATAGGGAGATCCCTTGATAGGTTTCTGCCCATATTTACGCCAAGCCCACGTATCAGACGATAGACCATCTGCTGTCACCTGCTGAACGATCTTTTTGTTCTGATTCTTCCTACTGATATATTTGAAAGCATGGTATTTTATTTGTATATTACCAATTCCTTAAATCGTTTCTGTAACCCCATCAACAGAAAAGCTAGTACGAGTCAATTACCTTTTTCTTGATTTGACTGCGCGAACGGCACAGTCACGACTTACAGAAGTGTCAACGGGCTCAAGAAGAGGATGCTGTTCTCTCGGCACCTTTCGTGGCTCTTTCACTTCTATTGGTGCCAAAATGGAAGTAGTAGTACAAGACATGGTTTTCGGAGAAAGGGGTTGGTGTAAGACAGTGTAGAAAGAGTTATAGAACCCTTGAAGCCCATCTAAATCATCATCAGTTATAATCTCTAAACCTTCTGGGAGTTTGAGAAGCTCATCGTGATTAAACCTCAAAGGAGCAAACAGTGATGGTGGGTTGTCCAGAATGTCTTCACAACCGAAGCCTCTTGCCACGGCTTGTAAGTCCCAATCCTCCATGCAATTATCAAAATTTAACGCCACCTTCGGAAATGCAGAGAGACAGTACAAAGTTTGGTGAGAGATTTGAGAAGATAAATTAAAGGCTGGTTAGACTTAATATATAGATACGTGTTGGACACGTGAGCTTATGTGTGTACACTGTACAGTAGGTGATGCACGGCCTTGTTTGGGGTTTACATTTCCATTGGTTTGACTTCGTTAAAAAGTCAAAAGCGTTTGTAACGATGACCCATAATTTGGAGCTATTATCACCCTTTCCTACTGACTGCTACTCTTATCATGTCGGCTGTGTGAGCTCTCTTAATAATTTCCTCTTTGCGCCTCCTTTTACCCAGTCTAGTTTATACGTGTATAAATATATTTTAGGTTCTAGTGCATGATATCTGGGTTAGAGATCATAGATTTGGTGCTTATACCGACCTTATTATCGATAACATTGGCAGTAATATTAACTCAATAGGAGATCACATTTAAAAAATATTATTCTCTGTTAAGATTTAAATTTTATGGATGGCGTCGGTTGAATTTATAGCAAGTTTGATAGAATGATTTCAACTTGATGGGCCAAAGTGTCGCTCAATCTCAATTGTTGACTCTAGACATTCTTAATTGTCCATCTTTAGAGATATCAAAAAAGGCCCAGCCTATCCAGCCTGGCTTGATTCAATTTTGGCCCAGATTAATTGGGCCACGGCCTGGCTGAAGTTGGGCTGACCATGTGACCCAATTAGGTTGACTATGGTCACTTCAACCGGGCTGGTCGATTGTCTGAGCATTACTTCTAAAATGATGTCGTTTTTGAAAATTTTCTAAAAAAAATGACAAGCCAAGTTAGCCAGGCCCACCCATGGCACGTCAGGCCATGGGTTAGTCAGCCCGTAGTCGAGCTGGGCTATGGGTAAACCCATCCCTACCTGTCGAGTCATGGGCCACCCTGGCCTGGCCCGACTGAACCTATTGACTTTTCTATCCATTTTTCTATGTAAGATATTCAATGTTAACGATGGCTCACTTTTTTTCCATTTTTAGTTGTTGGAGAGAGAAATCAATCATATCTTTGACTATTAGCTTGCCTCTTTGAGAGAATTCTAACATTAAGATGATCAACACAACTGGAATTTTACAAAGAGTAAATTCATATGTACCTTTTATTTGCTAAGTTATTAGAGAATACTAGAGATGATAAGAGTACCTCCAATAGTTAATTTAGTAATTTTAGTAGTTCTAGATCAGGTAGCTATAATAATGTAAGATTTATGGCTTCAAACTATAGGAGCCATACCCCCTATCCAACAAGTCTATCGAAACCCTATGTACATAGCAGTCATGCCCCCTTTCATAGTTTATATGAACTTAGTTCAATTAAGTTTATAAAATACTTCAATTGTCAAATTCCATGCATGATGATTTCAATAAGAACTTCAAAATGTGTTTTTACTTTAATAAATAATGTAGGGTTGAGTTTGATAAGATGAAGGAGAAGTTCCTTATCTTTGATGAGATGTCACTGGGGTTTCTTTTTGATGAGAACGGAGAAGTTTTAGAAACACTTGAGTTGAAACAACGCCCTACGATTGTGGCCTATATGCCACGATCATGACATAAGCATTGGAGATAGCCCACGATCATGACCAAATTGTCACGATCATGATAGAAGCCCAACCCACGGCACACGATCATGATCCATTTGCCATGATCCTGATAGAAGGGTCAAATATGGCCCATGATCGTGGTCTTTGTCGGGTAGACGGGCAGACACTCAAAAAAATCAAGTTTTGAGGGACTTTTCAGACCTTTTTGACCTCAAAAAATCCTAAGGCTACCCAGAACACAAAAGGAATATAAAGAATAAGAAAATAAGGAGAAGGAGGTTTTGCATCAGCCACCATTGAGAAACCCTATATAGAGTTCATCGAGAGATTGAGAAAGAGAAGAAGGAAGAGAGATATGGAGAAGAAGCTGACGTGAAGTACTTCCTGGAATAGGAGGTTTCGCGACATTACTGCCTTCATCATCCATTTAGATCTTGTTCTGATGTATTTTCAATTTCATTAATGTATAAAATTGGGATAGCTGTTGAGATATGATTTATAAATGTTGAGGATGTCTAAGCTCACATTTGGGTTATTTTTATCTTTGATTTAATAAAAATATGATTCTTTTATATTATTTGGATTCATTGTGAATGATTTTCGAGATTACATAATTTGGTAATAGACTGAGGCGTGAACATATGAAAAATAATTAAATTAGGTTAACGAGAAATAGGTAATTTAATAAGAATGAGAAATCAATCAAATCGGCAATTATGTGATGAGAGATCTCACATAGGTTCCGATAGTCTAGTGGAAAACTTCAGATCTAATTAGGATTTGGATAAGTTATTAATTTAGAAATTTCAATTTTCCATAATCATATTAGAGTTTTTAAATTAGGGCTTTTGGTTATAACTGGAGAGAGAGTAATCAACTATAGGATAATCTAGAACCAATAATCCGACATTTCATAATTAACTAGGTTAGTGTTGAAGATAGGTAAAAATTTTCCCTTTCTCTCAATTGGTAGATCCTTAGGTTGATTCTTAGTATGTGTATTGCAATTTGCTGATTTGTTAACATTTCTTGATTAATTCTTGAGTTGAATTGGTTGACTGAATTGATTGATTGAATTGTGTTATTATTTAAGCTTAGTTACAGTTGAATTTGTACAATTAGTTGTGGCCTGTATCGGGAAGACGTGCAGACACTCAGAAAAGTCAAGTTTTGAGGGATTTTTCGAGTCTTTTTGACTATGAGAAAATGCTAAGGCTACCCATAACACAAAAGGTATATATTTAATAAGACAAAGATGGAGAAGGAGCTTTTACATTAGCCACCATTGAGAAATCCTAGAGAGAGTTCATCAAGAGATTGAGAAAGATAAGAAGGAAGAGAGACATAGAGAAGAAGCCGACATGAAGTACTTCCCAGAATAGGAGGTTTTTCGATGTTGTTACCTCCATCATCCATTCAGATCTTATTTCTGATGTATTTTCAATTTTATTAACGTATAGAACTAGGATAGCTATTGAGATAGGATTTATCAATCTTGAGGATGTCTGAACTCCCCTTCGAGTTATTTTATCTTTGATTTGATAAAAATCTGGTTGTTTTTATGTTATTTGGATTCATTGTGATTGATTTTTGAGTTTGCATAATTTGGTAATAGATTGAGAGGGTGAACCGATAAAAATAATTAAATTAAGTTAACAAGAGTTAGGTAATTTAATAAAAATCAGAAATTAATCAAATCAGTAATTGCATAACGAGAGACCTCACATAAGTTCTAGTAGTCTAGTGGAAAAATTCAGATCGAATTAAGGTTTGTATAAATTGTAAATTGACAAATTGTAATTTTCCATAATGAGATTAGGGTTTATAACTTAGGGCTTTTGTTTATGACTCAAGAGAGAGTAATCAACCCTAGGATAGTCCAAGACTAATAATCCAGCTTTCATAATTAATTACGTTAGTGTTGAAGATAGGTAAAAATTTCCCTTTTCTCTCAACTGGTAGTTCCTTAGGTTGATTCTTGGTATGTGCATTGGAATTTGCTGATTGGTTAATATTTTGTGATTAATTCTTGAGTTGAATTGGTTGATTAAATCACGTTATTGTTCTAGCTTAGTTATAGTTAAATTTCTGCAATTAGTTTCAACCTTAGAGTATAGGATTAAATTAACCCTCCTAATGGGATTGACACCTTAGA
>JANITW010000235.1:53029189-53040096 GCA_027564335.1 Erythroxylum williamsii
CAACTGTTTTGAAAGAGAAGGAAAACGTTATAACGAGTTTTAAAAAGGTAGTGATTGTTCTAGTACGCCACCCTCGCAGGTCACAGGCTCGGACACCACTGTTGATGTCGGGTTCGGGTCTCGTCGGGAGTGGGGTGTTACACCTTAATATCAATAGTAGAAGGATTGTTGGTTATAGTCACATAAGATTCTATCGAGAAGGTCATTGGGTGTCTTAGTACTGGAGCAAAGCTGCTTAATAATAGAAAATGGATTACTCAAGGTTGTGTAGATAAAGCGCACATCAATAACTATATGGAAGTAATGATCCAAGAGTTAAGAAGGCTTCAACCTTTGCTCCGAAGGCTAGGGTTCTACATTCCCTGCTTCTTCACTGTGTTCTACCAAGAATAGGCTCGAAGGACGTTGTGACAATGAATGATGAATATTGTTTGTTTCACCTACTTAATCACCAACCCATTAATCTTCCATACTTGATTTTAAAGTATATGATGAAGTCTAAGGGAGATTCTAGTCTTTACCTTATGGTATGTTATTGACATGATTCCTTAGAGAATCTAGAATCTTACTCGACAAAGGTAACAGGGTAAAGATGGATGTGAAGAGCATTATTAATGCCACTACTATTAACAGAATAGGAATAAAGTTTGAGGCTGAAGCGAATACAAGTTCTACACCAAAAACAAGGTCTAAAGGGGAGCTTGTAGTAAGATGGAGCAGGAGTGAACATGCTCGATCGACAATAAGAACATCCTCAAAAGAAAAGACTGACAAATCGTCTGATGTGTCAATAAAAGCTAAGTCAGGTTCAACAATCATCACAATAAGTGTCATTGAAGAGAAAGGTTAAAACACTTCAATCAGAAAAATCCAAATAGTCAAGAAGATCACCAAGATTATTGACCTTATGACAACAAGAACAGAAGAAGCAGAAAGCTCTGATTCTTGGTGAAGATTCTGAAAAGCAAGAGAAAATACAACAACCTACCAGATCAATTGTCTCTATTTTGCAAAGTTAATCAGCAAAATCATCTGGAGAGATAAAGATAAAAAGGAAGTTAGTATTTGAGAGGAAGAAACCTCAACAAAAACTTTCTTCTAAACCAGCAAAAGAACAAAAGAAGATGAAGCTTAGTCTAAAAAAAGTTTCTTCATCTGATGTTCAACAGAAGGCTAAGGCAGGTGAACACCAATTGGTACCTTACAATCCTTCTCTACCAATCAGCAAAAAGGATTTGGAAATGAAGATTATAGAAAAATCAGTACTTGTTCGAAATAGAAGTTCAATTATTATTAGAGAACCTTCGAAGAAAATAGTAAGGTACAAGTCAAACCTATACCAATAAATGATTAGACAATACATCTTCTCAGTCATGAAGAATGAAGACTATATGGTATTATGTGAGATGAGAAGGAAGAACCATATCTAGTGAAGATTTCAAAGGATCGGTATACAATCTATTCGATTACGAGCAGAACATCAATAAAGATACTTCCAGATATACAAAAAAGATGTTCAATCCTCGTGAGGAATGAAGAAAAAGGGAAGAAGAAGATGTTTCCTGAAGGGCATGAAGATGATCTTACAGAAGAATAGATTCAAGTGACTGTGAAGAGCATAGATGATCCATGTATTGCAGCTTAACCTAGAAGTATCTATGTATCACATCACATTTCAAGGACATCAGGGAGTCAATTTCGAGTTTCTACCAAAGATGAAAATTTTAAGGTAGTTGGCACTATGATAGAAGGACAGTACAGAAGTATCATGGTTGAAGGTATCAATTTCAACTTAGAAACCTTTGTGCATTTACTCATGCATTTCAGACCCTTAGGTTTCATACCTTCAGTCAAAAATGTGTTACACCTTATTAGGTAACCAATTCTTAAACTACCTAGACTTGATGATCTTGATCTTCCAAAAGGAAAACAGACCTTCAGACTACCCTCAATCAAAATCACAGAGTTAAATGTTTTACCTACAGAACCATCTGTTGTTGAAAACCTTCATCCACTTAGTGAAATACAAGAAGATCCTATTGTTAATTCGGAGTTCTTGAAACATTTCATTAATTAGACGGAAGCTAGTCATAAACAGAAGGAAGTTCAGGAAGCCTTAGCGAAAGATATTAAGGAAATTCATACTAAGGTTGATAAACTGGGTGACTCAGTGGGTGTTCTTTATGAGGAAATGGTACTTCTACATGTTACTATTGAACAAGACCTCAAGATGATCCACACTAACATTCAACATATGTTTTTTCAAATTCTGAACTGCCTACGATGTGTTATCTTTTTGATTAATAATAAATAGGGGGAGAACAGAAAGAGAAAAAGAGAAAAGAAGAAGAAGAAAAGAAGAAGAGAAGAAGAAATGGAGAAAAGAGAAAAGTGAAACTATTAGAAAGCATTGTATATCATGTGCATGCATTTCTTGTGTTTTTGCTTTGATTATTATTGGTCTGAATATCATTTTATCTTCTAAAATTATGATTATTTGTTATCACCAAAAAGGGGGAGATTGCTAAGTCACGAAGACTTCACTTTTATTAATTTTGATGACAATTAAATAATAATAGTCTTAGAAACGTATAAACTATTTTGATAAGTTTGTTAACTGCGCAGAAAAATGTAACACTTAGTCAAACCTAGAAGATGCATGGTTAATACCAGATGATACATCAATACTTGACGATACGTCAACAATAGATGATACACGTAAGCAACAGATGATACGTCAGCAATAGACGATACACGTGAACAACATACGATACGCGATAACAGAAGAAGTGTGACACCAAAGAAGCATGACATTAAAAGAAGTGTGATACTAGACGAAGTGACACTAGAAGAAGTATAATACCAAACGATACAAAAGAAAACTATTCTAGAACGTCAGTTAGTTAGTTAGTTAGAGTTAGTTATAGGACTCAACTAATAATGGTTTCTGGAAGATTCAAGAAGCAGTTTTTCAAGAAGACAATTGAAGACTTAGGCTATAAATACTAGTTCTAGTCGTAAACTAAATAACATTTTTACAAGAGAGAAAATCTGATTTTACAATACTTAGAGAAACTTTATATTCAAAGTGCGAAAGAAGAGAGCGAATACATCTGTAACGTGAAGCTAAAAAATATCTTTCATAGAGAGAAAGAAAGACTAGAGTCTGGAGAGGCTAAGAATGCAGATAAAGAATACTTTGTGAGAGAGACCTGAAGAGGCTCTGCAAGTGTAGAAAGAATTCTTGTAAACTTGAAGAGTATAGAGAAATCTCAGACAAACTCTGAGGACTAAACGTAGTCCAAAGTTAAGGGTGAACCAGTATAAACTCGTACCGTCTATTCTCTAACCCTTATCTTTTAATCTTCTTGTTTTTAGAAGAGTAGATAATAATTCTTGCAATTGGATTACTTATCGACTTTAGTAAAGTGTTTTGTGATCATCTGAATTTTGTAAAGAAATTCAAGAAATTCCTAAAGATTAATATCTTTGAAAATTTTACACAATTCAACCCCACTTCTTGTGTATTTTACATATCATACGTGATTTCTATATTAACAAGTGATTTACTTCAGTTGGTATCAGAGCGAGGTTTTCAAAAATATTGTTACAAAGTGAGGACAAAGATCAATGGTTGAATCACATGTTTTTATAGTTGAAGGTGCCTCGATCATAAGACCTCTTACATTCAATGGTAAAGATTATCATTATTGAAAGGACAGGATGCGGCTCTTTATAGAATCCACACATATTGATCTTTGGGATATAATTGAGAATGGTCTATATACACTAACAAACGATGAAGGCGATAGCATCTCTCGTGAAAAATGGTCAGCCGATCAGAAAGCTAGATTTTATTTAAACTCAAAGGGCAAGTTCTTTTTAAGTTGTTCCCTAAGCAAAAGTGAATATGATAAGGTTCATAGATGCAAACCTACAAAGGAAATGTGGGACACATTAGCCATTGCACATGAAGGCACAAATCAGGTGAAAGAGTCCAAAATTAGTATTCTTGTTCATCAGTATGAGTTGTTCAAGATGAAAGATGATGAGATTATTAATCAGATGTTTGGACGATTCCAAACAATTGTTAACGGACTTAAAGCTCTTGGGAGAATCTACGATAATCAAGATCATGTTAGAAAGATTCTTAGAAGTCTTCCAAAAAGATGAAAACCCAAAGTAACAGCAATACAAGAGGCCAAGGATATAAGTAAGCTGAAGCTAGATGAATTGCTTGGTTCACTAAAAATACATAAAGTAGAGCTTGATGCAGAAGATAAACCTAGAAGAGATAAATCTATCGCATTAAAGGTCAGTTAGAAGAATCAGAAGATACAGAAAAATAGAAGCACTTCTTTAAAAGCATTAAAGATTGAAGAAATCAAGAATGATGATGCTAGTAAATCTGATCAAGATTCAAGTGAAGATGATGATGAACTATCCTTCATTTTAGGAAAGATTAAGAGGATGTGGAAAAAGAGAACAAAGGAAAATAAGGATTTTTCTTTTAAGAAGAATATCAAAGATGATTCGAGGAATGGAAAACTTTCTATCTCCTACTATGAGTGTAATAAATCAGGACATTACAAGTCTGAATGCCCGTTACTCAAAAGAAAACAGAAGAAAAGATTTTTATTCATCAACAAAAATATATCAAAGAACTTTAGTCAAATATAAAATGGAGAAGGTCAAACCTATGTCAACTCCTATTCATCCTTTAATCCTCTTATCTAAGGATGAAGTTGGTAAGAAGGTTGATTAAACCATTTTCAGAGGAATTATTGGTTCTTTACTTTACCTAACTGCAAGCACACCTGATATACTGTTTAGTGTTTGTTTGTGTGTAAGATTTCAAGCAGATCCTAGAGAATCTCATTATATTACTATTAAAAGAATATTGAGATACTTAGCAGGTTCTACTTATCTCTGTTTAATGTATGAGAAAGGTAAATATTTTAGGTTAATTGACTACTGTGATGTTGATTATGTTGGAGATAGGATTGATAGACAGAGTACAAGTTGAGGTTGTCACTTTCTTGATCATAATCTAATTTCTTGGCCAAGAAAGAGGCAAAGCTCAATTGCTCTATCTACTGCAGAAGCTGAATACATGTTAGCTGTAAGTTGTTGTTCACAAACGTTATGGATTAAGTGTTAGTTAGAAGATTATTCTATACAAGAAGATCAAATTCCAATCTTCTGTGACAATACAAGTGCTATTAATCTATCAAAGAATCCAATACAACACTCGAGGGAAAAGCATATTGAAGTTAGACATCCTTTTATACGAGACTATGTACGTTGAGGAATCATCAGTCTACAATGTGTTGAGATGAATCAACAATGGCCGGATATTTTCACTAAACCTTTTTGTGAAGATAGATTCAAGGAAATTAGATGAAACTTGGATATGGTAATACTGAATGACCATTCGTCTAACAAGTCATGACCCAGACGACTCGTACAAGAAGAAGATAAAAAGTCATAAGTTTTCAAGTAAATAGTAACGGTAAGTTATGAACGGTAACTTTTCAAGAGTATGCATAAGAAGGAAATCTTCTCAAGATTCTAAAATACCTTCTACTCTAGAATTTTCTTGAAAAACTTTGAAACCGACTTGTTTTGTGCTCTCAACAAAGACGATTCAATACTCTATTCTAAACTTCATGTTCTTTTCATTTCATATTTTCTTTAGATACTAACCTCGCTACGTTAAGCAAAATACATTTGTGTGTTTAGTTTTTATTTGTTACAGATCACAAATGGAGCAATCTCTTATCTATGGGAGACACATTGATTTAACCTCTTTGAAGGAAAATCAGATGGACATTGGACCAGAAATTGAAGCAGTTGGCTGGAAAAATTTCTTCAACATTCGTGAAAACGTCAATTTGAATGAGATATATGAGTTCTGAAAGAATGCAAAAGTGGTAGACAACACCTTAATATCAATGGTAGATGGGTTGTCAGTTATAGTCACACAAGGTTCTATCAAAAAGGCCATTGGGTGTTCTAGTATTGGAGCAAAGCTGTTTAATAATACAAAATGGATTACTCAAGATCGTGTAGATAAAGCGCACATCAATTGACAAATTTATAGAAGTAGTGAACCAGGAGTCAAGAAGGCTTCAACCCTTATTCCAAAGGCTAGGGTTCTACATTCACTGCTTCTCCACTGTGTTCTACCAAGAATAGGCTCAAAGGACGTTGTGACAATGAACGATGAACTTTGTTTGTTTCACCTACTTAATTGCCAACCCATTAATCTTATGTACTTGATTTTGAAGTACATGATGAAGTCTAAGGTAGATTCTAGCTTTTTACCTTATGGTATACTGTTGATAAGATTCTTTAGAGAATCTGAAATCTTACTCGACAGAGGTAATAGGATAAAGATGGATGTGAAGAGCATTATTAATGGCACTACTATTAACAGAATGGGAATAAAGTTTGAAGCTGAAGCGGATACAGGTTCTAAACCTTGATACAGGTTTTAAATTGAAAGCAAGGTCTAAGGGGGAGATTGTAGTAAGATGAAGTAGGAGTGAACATGTTACATATGAAAGAAAAATAAAATCTCAATCGACAAGAAGAACATCTGCAAAAGAAAAGAGTAAAAAATCATCTGATGTGCCAATAAAAGCTAAGACGATTCTACAGAAAGAGGAAAGTAGGGTTCAACAATTATCACAACAAGTGTCATTGAAGACAAAGGCTGAAACACTTCAATCAAAACAATCCAAACAGTCAAGAAGGTCACCAAGATTATTGACCTTATGACAATAAGAACAGAAGAAGTAGAAAGCTCTGATTCTTGGTGGAAATTCTAAAAAGAAAGAGAAAAGATAGAAGCCTCAACAACAACTTTATTCCAAACTAGTAGAAGAACAAAAGAAGATGAAGCTTAGTTTGAAAAAGGTTTCTTTATATGATGTTCAATAGAAGGCTAAGATAGTTGAACACCAATTGATAGCTTACAATCCTTCTCAACCAATCAATAAAAAGGATTTGAAAATGAAGATTATAAAAGAATCAGTACCTATTCAAAACAGAAGTTCAATTATTATCAGAGACCCTTCGAAGAAGAAAGTCAAGGTACAAGTCAAACTTGTACCGATTAATGATCAGACAATACATCTTCTCAGTCACGAAAAATGAAGACTATATGGTATTCTGCGAGATGAGAAGGCAAGACCATATCCAACGAAGATTTTAAAGGATCAATATACAATCTATTCAATTACGAGCAAAACATCAATAAAGATTATGCCAAATATACAACCAAGATGTTCAACCCCTGTGATAAATGGGAAGAAGAAAATATTTTCTGAAGGGCATGAAGATGGTCTTACAAAAGAACATATTCAAGTGGCTGTGAAGAACATAGATGATGCATGTATTGTAGCTCAACTTGGAGGTATCTATGTTTCACATCAAATTTTAAGGGCATCAGGGAGTCAATTTAGAGTTTTTACCAAAGATGAAAATTTCAAGGTAGTTGGCATTGTGACAGGAGGATGGTGCAGAAGTGCTACGGTTGAAGGTATCAATTTCAACTTAGAAACCTTTGTGCATTTAATCATCCATTTCAGACCCTTAGGTTTTATACCTACAGTCACAAATATGTTACACCTTCTTGGGTAACCAATT
Organism: Erythroxylum williamsii; assembly: GCA_027564335.1. Taxonomy (NCBI): domain Eukaryota; kingdom Viridiplantae; phylum Streptophyta; class Magnoliopsida; order Malpighiales; family Erythroxylaceae; genus Erythroxylum; species Erythroxylum williamsii. The sequence continues at coordinate 53,036,843 of JANITW010000235.1, forward strand.
CTTAAACTACCTAGACCTGATGATGTAGCGCCCCCTTACTACATGATACACATCGAGACGCCCGGAGGTCATTCCGGTACATAACCTACTATAAGGACGAGCTACATTAGATTACTACATTCACTTCATATGGCATCATATCAGTATGCACTTATAAGGAATCATAAGAAGATCACAATTTTTTTTTTAAACTACTCTTCCCTCATTTCCTTTCACAAAATTGATGATTACACTGTGTCTTTTATGTTTTCCGTATATACATCATAAAAAAACCTAATACGAAAGTCTTACATGAAAGAGGAAATGTATCAAATCTATCTAAGTCATCCAAGAGTCTCAGCTGACCGACCTTTGAGCCATGACCTCACTCGCCCAAAACACAATATGTACGACAGTGAAGTTCCTAGTGAAATGAATCACCCCTCTGTCCTGAAAAGACAACGTTGCAATTTTGATGAGTTTTGCGAACTCAATGAGTGAACCATCATTGATGAGTTCACCGGATCAAATGCACATATCACATAATTCACTAATATTCATTCACTGGATTCAATCTTATAATGTTATATGCATGAGAATCACATTCGTTGTTATTGTTGTGACCAAGTAGCCATCACATACGTATATACACAATTACTTGCCCATAAAGCTCAGTCGGAACAGAATTACAGAGCAGAGTTCTGTACACAAAACATATATCACGGAGCCAAGCTCTACGTGGAAGCTCTTCATTAGCCACTTAAGTTACAACGCCTTTATCTGAGCATGCACTTTATGAAATGCACCACATACAGATTATGTCATCAGATAATCACATGCGATATTTAAATCAGAAACTCATTATCATCGGACCTAAGCCCGACATTCAACTTTCGTTGAGAAACCACATATTATACAGAATTTCAGATCAAACAAGGCACTTCCAATACCATATCCACATAATAAACTCCTTGGACTTTAAGCCTGGAATTCAATCAAATCATAAATACTTTATAAATGGAAGCTAACACATCTAATAATTTCAAAGAAAATCAATCCTAGTAAATCATCTAGGTTGACTCACTAGTTTCTCCCGAAGCTAATGCCTGGAAGATCCAACAACGTCTGGAGGTTGACGTTCCAATGTCTCCTCTATAACAAATAACATACACATATATCACAATTTGAACAATTATAAGTGTTTAATAATGGACATGAATGAAATGAAATATGTACAATGCATATCCATGACTATCCTGGGTATCAATCCATCAATTTCATCACAAAACATTAAATTATCAAACTCACATAACTAGCATCCGTCCGTAGGATTTAAACCTCCATAACCCATTTGAATCCAATTTTATAGCCCAATGAACCATTTCAGATCTTTCTCCAAGCACTAACTTTCAGGTCCACTGTTCATGTTTAATTAAAAGGCAAAACTTGCATAATTTGATCCTACGTTCTTCTAAAAAAGTGTTCCTCTATCTTTTGTATTTCCATTGACACTAAAAACACTTAATTTGGTTTATTAATTTGGAAGATATGCCTCAAACATTTTCATACTGCTCTTATCCAAAACAGTGTACTATACCCAACTTTCATCTGAAAGTTGAACACCTTAGAGACTGAATCAAGATTTAGCTTCTTCTTATGATTTGTATCCTTATAACTATAGTTTTCTCCAAATTAAGAATCACCTTAATTGGAATCCTACAAATCAAGATATCATAAAAATACTGAAACTTGTTCAGTAAAATATCCAGTTTACACTACTTAAGAGCAAAATCACTGTGCCTGTCCCATGTTTTTCAGTCAATCATTTTCAATTTGAGTCAGAGTTATATGATTTTTGGTAGAGATTTAGAAAAACATCTTAAGAATCCAATGGTTGAAAAATCAGATCACTTGGAGGTCTAGAGAAGAAGTTATTGCCAAAAAACTCCAACACATTTATGCCCTCACTTGAAATGTACATGTCTCATTATGAATGCCATAACTTTTGTTAAAGATGTCAAATTGACTTTGTTTTTAGGCCATTGGAAAGAGGACTTCCAGATCTATAACTTTTATGAAGACCTTGAAGCATGATTCGGCCTCTAAAAGGATCAAAAATAGGATAGAATATGACACTACAAGTAAGATGATGAACAGTAACTGAGACGGTCAAACTAAGATGTAAAAAGTCAAACTATGAATAGTAACTTCGTCTCATTTTTATCATCTGCTTTTCTTCCTTTCACTTTCTATTGTTCACTTTTCTTCCTTTCACTTTCTATTGTCTGCTTTTCTTCCTTTCACTTTCTATCGTTCACTTTTCTTCCTTTCACTTTCTATCGTCTGCTTTTCTTCCTTTCACTTTCTATCGTTCACTTTTCTTCCTTTCACTTTATATCATCTGCTTTTCTTCCTTTCACTTTCTATCGTTCACTTTTCTTCCCTTCACTTTCTATCGTCTGTTTTTCTTCCTCTCACTTTCTATCATTCACTTTTCTTCCTTTCGCTTTCTATCGTCTACTTTTCTTCCTTTCACTTTCTATCGTTCACTTTTCTTCATTTCATTTTCTATCGTCTGCTTTTTATCGTCTGATTTTTGCCCAGAATGTCTCCACTTATAAGAATCATAACTTTTGACTCCGATATTCAAAATTTTCATACTATATACAGTTGGAAAGATAAAAGAAAGTTCTACAATGTTCAAGAAGGAAATTTGCCAAAATCTATCTAGATCAAGTCCAGAAATCAGAACATGAATTTTACAATCAGCTTTCAACGCCCTGCACCCTATTCTCAACTTCATGACAACTTTTGAGACTCTTAAAGACAAAAATGAAATTTGATGTCTTCATACAAAATGTAGCCACATATCTTTAGTTTAATCCAAATTAAGAATCATCTTGTTTGGATGACCAAAGATAATGTTGTGGGTAAAAGACTGTAGCAAATTCAGTGAACTTTTTTCCAGATTTTTTAACTTTCAACACTTTACATCTAACTCATCTTATACCTGAATTATCTCTTCCATTCTACTTCAAAAATCACTTTTACAACATTCAACGCTCATAACCTTTCAAACACTAAATTAGCACCATAACAATATTTTTCATCCCCCAACAACACAGTATTTATGAACAAACACAAAAATGTCATTTTCCATGCAAATGATAGTAACTCAGCACTTTGTTGCATGAATCCCCAACTCTAAAAGAATTATTTACTACTTACCTGCTGAAACTTCAAAATCTTCAAGCCCTAATCTTCACAAAATTTTC
>JANITW010000235.1:53088731-53105604 GCA_027564335.1 Erythroxylum williamsii
TTGCAATTATTTTTCAGGACTCAGAAGAATACCCTGTTAGGCAACGGGCGTATGACATCTGCTGGTTAAAGAGTACAGAAGGGGGGATCAGTTCGTGTCTGCATTAGTGTATTTTATTTTCTGAATTTTTGTACTAATGATATTGTATTTATAAAAAGGTCCCGAGGCCATTGAATTGTTTATGTAAATTGTTTCCGCATAAATTATAACGTGTATGTGTAAGTGTTAAAGAAAAAAATTTATACTGAGTTTTGACTGAGTGATGTAGCACGCCACCCTCGCGGGGCACGGACTCAGATATCGCCTTCGATGTTGGGTTCGGGTCATGAGGGAGTGGGATGTTACATTGTGGATGAAAAGCTGTACTGAATTGCAACTTGGTTCCTAAAGCTTTCTGTAAGCTTTTCCAGAATCTGGAGGTGAATCTGGGGTCTCTATCTGAAACTATGGAGCTTGGGATCCCATGAAGTCTAATTACTTCGTCTACATATTTCTTGGCCAAAGCATTCAGAGAATCTGTCTGTTTAATTGGTAAGAAATGTGCACACTTTGTTAGCCTATCCACAATCACCCATATTGCATCGTGCTTCCTACTAGTACTCGGCAATCCCATCATGAAATCCATCGTAATCTTCTCCCATTTCCATTCGGGAATTAGCAGAGGCTTAAGTTTACCTGAAGGTGCTTGGTGTTCAGCTTTAACTTGCTGATACACTAAGTATCTTTTTCCATATTCTACAACTTCTTTCTTCATTCCTTTCTACCAAAAATGCTCTTTCAAATCTCTATACATCCTCATACTTTTTGGATGCATAGCATAAGGCGCATTGTGTGTCTCATCTAGAATCACTTCTTTCAACTCTAACATGTCTGGAATACACAATCTATTACCTACCACCATCACTCCATGTTCTCTGATCTCTATTTCAGAAGGTTTACCGTTTTTTATGTCTTCTCGGAGCCTGGTCAAATACTCATCTTGTTCCTGCAATTTCTTAATCTTCTCATTTAATACTGACCTCACTCTAAAATTATCCAGTACACAACCAGATTCGGCTTTCCTCATTGTCACTTTAAGTTTGGCTAATTCCGTCAACAAAGGAAGGTATACTGTCTCCACATGTGCCATAGTGGACATCATACTTAGTGCATTCACTACTACATTAGCTTTTCCTGAATGATAGTCTATCATCAAATCATAATCTTTTAATAGCTCTAACCATCTCCTATGTCTCCGTATCTTCAATGCAAAAATTATAGCCGCTAACTCCAAATCATGCGTAGGATAGTTCATTTCATAAGGCTTTAATTGTCTAGAAGTATAACCAATCACTTTATCATCTTGCATCAACACACAACCTAATCCCTTCCTTGAGACATCACTATACACTGTGTATCCTTCACTATCCGAAGGTAAAATCAAAACAGGTGCAGTTGTAAGCCTATTCTTCAATTCCTCAAAAATGTTCTAGCATTCCTCTGTCCATACAAATTTTTGATTCTTTCTTGTCAATTTGGAAAGTGGAGCTACTATTATAGAAAAACTTTCCACAAACCTTCTATAATACCTAGCCAAACCCAATAAACTTCTTACTTCAGCTACATTTCTTGGTGCTTTCCATTTGACAACCGCTTCAATCTTCCTTGGATCCACATGTACTCCTTGCTCTGAAATCACATGTCCAAGAAATGTCACCTCCTTTAACCAAAACTCACATTTGTCGAATTTGGCATACAACTCATTCTTCCTTAATGTCTCCAAAGAAAATTTTAAGTGTTCCTCATGGTCCTCATTACTCTTTGAATAGACCAAAATATCATCAATAAAAACAACTGCAAATTTTTCTAGGAAAGGTCTAAAACCCTATTCATTAAATCCACGAAAGCTGCTGGTGCATTTGTCAACCCAAAACTCATGACCAAAAACTCAAAGTGGCCATACCGTGTTCTAAAAGCAGTCTTTGACACATCAGACTCCTTTATCCTCAATTGGTGATAACCTGATCTTAAATCTATCTTAAAAAAGACTCTTGCCCCTTGTAATTGGTCAAACAAATCATCTATGTGTGGGAGCGGATACCTATTCTTAATGGTGCAATGGTTAAGCTTTATATAATCTACACACATTCTCAAGGATTCGTCTTTTTTCTTTACAAAAAGAACCGGCGCTCCCCAAGATGAAAAGCTCAGCCTAATATAACCTTTCCCTAATAAATCTTCTAATTGCTCCTCAAGCTCCTTCGATTCTACTACAACCATTCTATAAGGTCGAACCGAAATTGGCATGGTGCCTGGAAGGAGCTCTATGGGAAATTCAATTTTCCTAGGTGGCGGTAGTCCTGGTAACTCCTCGAGAATGACATCTGGGAATTCCTTGACTGTTAGCATATCTTCTAACTTCACTCTATCTGCCCACGCGCCTACCACATAGGCCAAAAATGCCTCTCACCATTTCCTTATCATCTTTTCTGCTGTCAGAGCCAAAACAACTCTAGGCGGGCTTGCTATTCCATCTCCCACAAACACCACCTTCCTACCTTTATCCAATTTGAACTCTACTGTCTTTTGTTTACAATCTAGACAGGCACTGTACTTCTCTAATGTGTCCATACCCAAAATAACATCCAAACCTCCCATTTTTAAAGGCATTAAGTTTACCACTAGGTGCTCCTCACCAATACATATCTCATACTTCTCTATAAACTTGGCTAATAACAATATCTTGGCCGATTGGAGTACTCACTATTAGCGGAGTATCCAATGGGCTCAAATCTTTACCCGATGAAACAAAAGAGTGGGTAGAATTCAGATCAATCAAAACAATCACATCATCATCAAATAATTTAATCAAACCCGTCACAACTTTAGGAGCGGTCTCTGCTTCCTCCCGTGTCATTATAAACACTCTAGCTGGTGCTTGCCTCCTTTATCTTCCCGAAGGATTCACTCTCCTTACTCCATCAAAGCTGCCCACTTCAATTGCAGTCTTTTGTCCCACTGCTTCAGTTCTTTTCGAAGTCTGCATCTATGCTCCCTCTCTTCTTGCGTATCGTGGACACTCTCTAGCCTTGTGCCCGTTCTCTCCACATTTGAAAAAAGCTCCAGTTAGTCTGTAGCATTCACATCCATGAAACTTACCGCAATGGTCGCATTTAGGGATGGATGACTTGTCCCCTTCTCCCCTTCAACTGCCTCCCACCATTGAGGCTTGATGAGAAACAGTAGAAGTCCTTATTAGTTTAGGCCTGCTTGCACCACTGCTTCTTTCCTCAGAGTAGATAAGGAAAGTCCTGGCACTCCTCTCAGACATATAAGTACCATCTCCCCTCTTGAATCATTCTCTCCCCTTTCTCTTTTTACTCACGACGCTCTTTATATTTTTTATATTTTCAACTCTCAAAGCCGTGTCAACCAGCTATTGAAAATCATAGAAATTCTGCACCACCACTTTCTCTCTTATTGCCAAGTGCAGTCCTGATTCAAACCGACAACATTTATCCGCCTCACTCAGCATCATCTCTGCTGCATATCTGGATAACTGTGTAAACCGACCCTTATACTCACTCACCTTTATCTCCCTCCGGGTGAGACTCAGACATTTCTTCTGCTTCTACTAAATATACACCTTAGGCAGGTACTTCTTCTTATAAGCAATTACGAAGTCCTTCCATGCTAGCACTGGTGGTCTGATCTGGCTCCCTAGCATACTCTCCCACCAATGCAGAGCATCCCCCTGAAGTGGACTAGCAACATATACAACCTTCTCATCATCCTCACAATCCATCTGATCCAGTATTCTCTCGATCTTTCTCAGCCAAGTCTCAGCTTCTTTTAGATACATGGTCCCATAGAAATCCACTGCCCTATACTTCCTAAGCTTGTCGAACTATTTCCCCTTCTTCACTAGGACTGAAGCAGAAGATTGCGGCATTTGGCCCATGGCCTGAGCAAAGGCCTGAGCAAATGCCTAAAACATCTTCGGATCCAACGGAGTAGACATTTGCTCCTATGGCAGAGGAGATTCTTGGGACTGTGACCGAACGGGCTCACTGCCCTGTCCTACCGAAGCCTCAGCATTCACTGGGGCTATAGACTCATCAGTACACTCCTCCCTTAATGGAGAGTCAGGTGCAATTGATCTTTGCAATACTCCTCGTATCCTTCTACGAGATGACATCTTACTCTTTCAATGCAAACACTAACTATTAGCTTACATTTCATTTTAGTCCTATATGTATGCATGATATGCATGTCAGTTAATGCAATTCAATCAATTTACTATACAACCCGTAACCACATATCATAACACTTCGTCCTACTATGCATCCTAAGCCTAGGAAAAACCTAAGCTTTGATACCAAACAATGCTAGACCCTGTTTCTGGAGGCAGAAGATGCGAAACATAGAAGATACAAAAGGAAGAAGGAACGGAAAGGCAGAAGGAACAAAAGCCAGAAGATGCGAAACACAGAAGATACAAAAGGCAGAAGGAACGGAAAGGCAGAAGGAACAAAAGGCAGAAGATGCGAAACACGAAAGATACAAAAGGCAGAAGGAATCGAAAGGCAGAAGATGTGAAACACAGAAGATACAAAAGGCCGAAGGAACGGAAAGGCAGAAGGAACAAAAGACAGAAGATGCGAAACACAGAAGATACAAAAGGCAAATGGAACAAAAGGCAGAAGAAGAGAAACACAAAAGATACAAAAGGCAGAAGGAACAAAAAATAGAAGATAAAAAGGTAGAAGGAACAGAATGGCAGAAGGAACAAAAGGCAGAAGATGCGAAACATAGAAGATACAAAATACAGAAGGAACGAAAAGATAGAAGGAATTTGTCTTCAAAACACAGAAGAAGATGACGTCATACAGAAGAAACAAAACTAAGAAGAAATAAAAGACAGAAGATACTTCTTCCTTTAAAAGGACTATAATTTTCCACCTAAAGGTCCAAAGTTGCTATGCTATAGATCGTTGGAAAGCTAAGGATAAGCTACACCTTCCAGAAAGCAATTTGACTAATTTTTGCCTTAATCAAGCTCAGATTTGCCCCCGAAATTTGCACACGATTTCTGCACCAAGAAGAGGGCTTGGATTTTGAAATGAATAATTACAAGGAAATATGCACGTACACTTGAGGAACTTTTCAGTTTTAACTTTGTTACCAAATCAGTTAGAACTCATACATCACTTTAATTACATTGTAAAATTAATACAAAAACTTAACCCAAATACAACGTATAAGATCCTTAATGTTCTAAAATGCTATAAAGCTTACTAAAAGTGATTCAACTAACTTAGTTACAAGTTTCTAACAGCTTGGAGCTTCCGATGCCTTGCAAGGATTTGCTAACTTTCTTGTTTTGCACCTGAGGAGGGAATAAAAGGGGGTGAGCAACATAACTCAGTGGCTAATATTGTTGGACCAGAATGTTTCCTAAATGATTAGAACTATTGAATGAGAAATTTTGGTGATTAGTCATAAGTAAAGCCCAAATAACTGAAAGTTCTTGAATCAAGAATTTATAGACAAGAGTAAAGTAAGGAACGAGAGATGTGAATAGATTCAAGATTTGCTATGGTGTTTTGGTGGGTAAAGGATTTTGAAGTGAGAAGAATTAAGGTGAAAGTTGGAAGTAGAATGAAAGTCAAAAATGTAGTTGCATTTGTGTAGTAAGTTGACGAAGAATACGTACATATGTGTATGTTCTGACATTGGTGTTCATAATTAGTCATGGATTATGATTTTCTTTATGAAGGACATTGATTTGAAATGGAGTTGAGAGGAAGAATAGGATTTGAGCATGAAAGTTGAAAATGCAAAAAAGTAACAAAGTTTGAATATGTTGATTATGAATATTTGGTTTTGATGATTTCTTTGACTAAACTTGTATATTTTGGAGTAGTATGAATTTATGGTGAATGAGTTGATCAAAATGGAGTAGCAAAACTAGAAATAAAATTTTGAAATATTAGGTTTTGAAAAATTTAAGTCTGGAAATTTTGGGAATGAATAGTAGTAGAGAGTTGGATTTTTTTGATCTGAAAGTTATATGAATTTTCTGGGTTGATATAGAGAGATTTTGATGAAATTGTCTTCATGAAAGTTGTAACTTATCTTTCTAGCTTTCCATTGATATAAAGTATGAAATTTTTGGACAACATAGTTGGAAGATATGATCATTATAAGTTGTGATACTGTTTAGGATGGAACTTTTAGGACAGCCTTATTAATTTGAAATTTTGACCCTTATAGAAGTAGAAATTGATTTTAAGTTCTCAAAAAAATTTTAGATCTTTCTGTTATCTTTCCAATGGTATAAAGTTTGTAAATTTTGGATATCGGAGTTAGGAGATACGAGCATTACAAGTTGTAAGGTCCAATTCATCTTAGCATGACATCAGCATTCATTTCATGACATCAACATCATCTCATTTTGGCCAGAACATCTTTTAGTCCAAATTTGATCTTATATATGACAGAATTGGTCTTTAAAGTCTTCATGAGAGCTGCAGATCTTGAAGTCTTATTTCTATTCATCCAAAGAACACTAAATCCGAGTTCTGTACAGAAAGTTATACCCATTTTTCCAATTTGTCTCAGTATGACGTCAGCATTGTCTCATTTTGACCAGAACATCTTCTAGTCCAAATTTGATCCTCTAGATGATAGAATTGATCCTTGAGATCTTCATGAAGTTGTAGAACTTGAAGTCCTCTTTCTATTCATATAAAGAACACCTGAATCTTAGTTCTGTACAGAAAGTTATATCCATTTTTCCAATTCGTCTCAGTATGATGTCAACATTCGTCTCATAACGTCAGCATCGTCTCGTTTTGGCTAGAACATCTTCTAGTCTACATTTGATCCTCTATATGATAGAATTGGTCTTTAAGGTCTTCATAAGAATTATATATCTTTAAGTCCTCTTTCTATGCATTAATAAACACCTGAATCCGAGTTCTGTACAGAAAGTTATACCCATTTTTCCAATTCATCTCAGTATGATGTCAGCATTCGTCTCATGACGTCGGCATCGTCTCATTTTGGACAAAACATTTCTAGTCCAATTTGATCCTATATATGATAGAATTGATCTTCAAGGTATTAATAATAGTTGTAGATATAGAATTTTTCTTTCAAATGGTCTAATAACGAACTAAATCCGACATTTGTAGAAAATGTTATGGCAATTGCGCCAAGAGAGGTACAAATTGATTAAGGAAATAAACATGTTGGATTCTTTTGGCCATAACTTCATCATCTGACCTCCAAATGAGGTAGTTCTTGAAGAAATAAACTTCTATTGAATTGTTATACATCTCCAAGAAAATTGGTAGCATTTTGAATTGATTTGAAAAGATTAATGGAACGAAAATGAGGGGTTTGGTTGAAGGAAGATGAGTTGGATGTTTTGCTGAACATACTTCCGTATTTTAAGTATATCTGGATCCATAGAATTCCAAATGAGATGATTTCTAATTTGGGGTAAACTAGAGACATGGAGCTACAGATGGTATGAGAAATTAGAATCTAATTCAGTCTCTAAGATGTTCAAATTTTAGATAGAAGTTGTGCATAGTATATTTTTATGGACAAGAGCAGTCTAAAAATGTTTGAAGTGTATCTTTTGAATCACTGAACCAAATTGAATGATTTTGGTGCCCTTAGAAATGTAAGACAATAGAGAAGAGTCTTCTAGAATAAAGTTGCTATGTTAGAATGTTCAAGGGTGTTTTTAACAAGACATCTAAGTGTAAAAGACATAAGGCATAAATGGAAGGGCAAATAGGGCAATTCTTAATCATTAAGGGCATAAATGGAAGAAGAAGTGTTACCTTGCCTATAAATGAAGAATAAAAACGTGAATGGAAGGAGAAGTAGAGGAGAAGAACAAAAATTCTAGAGAAAAGAAAGAGAATGTTATGAAAAAGTGAGAGAAGTACAAAGAGAAGAAGAGAAAGAGAGAAAGAAGAGAAAACAAGTTAGGTTTTCAATTTCCCCTAACCTACAAGAGAGATTTTGGAGTTGATCAAGAAAAGAAATAAGTAGAGGAAGAGAAGAGCTTCCTTTTGAACTAAAGATCTCTTCATTTGGTGAAGAGTGAAGGGATCAAAGAGAAAAGAGGAACAAGAGAAGAGGCATGTTTAAGCAAGCCTATAAGCAAGGAAATCAGGTGAGTTTCATGTTTATAATAGTGGTAATGAGCCATTAATGTTCTTCCAAGTCAAGAAAATAAAATGATTTTGATTATTTCATAAAGATTTCTATTTGAATTTTTTGCAAAACTGTTACATGTTTCGATAGATGAATTCTGTTGATGAACTTTAAAATAAAGATGGAAAATTGGAAATACATTGAAATATTTTATGTTATGCCTTGAAACGTGCCTTGGCATTTTGTTTGAATGAAAAGCATGAAAAATATGAAATCATTTCATTTTTGATAAAATGATTTTGAGCATTGCTTATGTGCTTCTATTTGGGCGAGAGTGGAACCATTCTGTTCGTCACGTGAACGTTGACAAGAGCTTTCTCCCGGCTGCCCACTTGTGGCATATGAGCTCCAAAAATGGACTCATTCTATTCAAGGTTCAAACTTCAGTTTCTTCCTTCTGTTTCCATAGAACCCTCGAGCCATTTGTTTGTGCATTGCATCTTTGCATAGTCATGAATAGTGCATAATTGAGTATTATGTTATGATATTTGAACCATGAGTTTGAGTTAAGATTATGATTTTTATTTAAAAACTTGAGAACTCAGCGCTTTATAAATTTTCTATGACAAATGAGATACTTCTATGATTTTGCTTATTTCTTATTATAAACTTGTTACCCACGAGCACTCAAGCTCACCCCTCCTGTCCCCACCTCCAGGTTATGAGCAAGAGATGGAGTGAAAGAGAGCCAAGGCATCACTCCGAATTTGCTTATTTTATATTTTTCGTTATCGGATTATACTATAAGGTAGCTTGAAGGACCATTATAGCTTTGTAAAACCCTTTTGTTTGAGAGTATTGAAATGTAATGATGATGATTATTTGTATGTAATCTATTAAAGAGTATGATGAAGTAAAGACATGAGAGTCTTATGATATTTCAGCAAGAGTTGGACTTCACATTCAGAGATAAGATCCATCATTAAGGTAATAAGTTTGTTTTGATGTTTGATTGTCATGGGTATGCCACCCTTGTGGAATGATGCCTAAGAGTTGGGTTCCAGCAACGGAGCCCAACATAAGTGAATTATGAGGTGTTGATGGATTAAACTTTGGAGTTAAATATTATGTTAATGTTGGTGAGATTTTATGATATAGGTTAATTGAATTGAAGTATTAATGTTATAAGAATGTATGAAGGGCATTGTTGGAACTTCACTTAAGGGTATAAGGCTATAAGGCTTAATGGAAGGGCAAAGTGGACTTTGCACATTCATTTAGAGTATAAATTAGAAGAATCAGAATTGTGAATGAGGAAGAGAAAGAAGGAGGTTGTCGTGGAAGCAGAAGAAAAGAAGATCAAGCTAGGGTTTTTGAGATCCTGAAGATTTTGAAGAGATTGAAACTTCAAGAAGTAAGTTATGCCTTAAATTTCATGGGTATAGTTAAATGAAACTCAAAAGAAGTTGGTTATGTGTGGGAATTTGTTGATGAAGGATAGAGGCAAATGTTTTAATCTTTTAGGGTTAATGATCAAAGATAGATTTTGATGTATTTGTTAATGATATTGTGTCAAAATTAGCTTGGAAATGAAGTAGAACAGATGTTTTAAGGTTAATATGGGTTATATTTGAAAGATGGGGAGTATATAGATGAAGAAGGTGGAAAAATGTCTTCAGAATGAGTTTCTGGAAAAGTTCACCGCAGCGAATTCCAACAACTTCGCTGCGGCGAAATCCATTTTTCTACACAGACATATTTTGGTATTTTGGGCATAAATTTTTCTGTAAATGTCCAAATGAAGTGATTTTTTAATTTGGTGTAAATTAGAGACATAGGGCTACAAGTTTTGTGAAGAAATTAAGTTTAAATTAAGTCTCTAAAAATTTCAAATTTTTTATGGAAGTCGCATATGGAATGTCGTTTTAGTATAAAAACAACAGGAAAATGATTGGGGCATAAATTTTGAAGTGATGAACCAAATCGAATGATTTTGGAGTCATTAGAAACTTAAGAAAATGGGAAAAAAGTTTCTAGAAGAAATTATTATCAGATTTTGTCATTTACTTAATCATAATGATCATGGAAAATTGACCCAATTGTTTGGACTTTTGGAAGAGTTTGAGTTTTTAGAATTTATCTTAGTGGATATGATATATATGGGTCCTCAATTTGTATTCCTATTGAATGGACATGTTTGTTATTGTTAAAGGAAATCAAGGAAGGCAAGAGGAGCAAAGGGTGAGGTACCTTTGAGCGAGTAATTGAGCAAGCATTTCTAAGGTGAGTTTCACGTTTATAATAGAAGTGATGAGCCTTAAATGTTTTCTATGAAATCAAAAGAACAAAAAGATTTCAAATTGCTTTGTAATTGTTGCATCTATTGCTTCTAGGTGATTTGAGAAAGCTTTATATATTCGATAAATGAATTTTATTGATGAATTTTGAAATAAAGATGGAAATGCATTGAAACTTTTTATGTTATGCCTTGAAACATGTCAAGGCAATTTGTTTGAATGAAAAGATAGAAAAACTCGAAAGTATGAGCATTTGATAAAATGATTTGAGCATAAATTTGTTTGTGTTTGGGCAAGAGAGGAATGTTTCGTTAGCCATATGCACGTCGACATATAGCCTTCTCCCGGCTAGCCGCATAAGGCCACGAGGTCCTGAGAAATTGGACTCGTTTAGTTCACGATATATACTTCGATTTATTCGTTTTGTTTCACAAAATTCTCGAGCTATTTGTTTGTGCATTGCATCTTTGCACTGTCTAGAACGTTGTATAATTGAGTGTTATGCTTTGATGGTTACATGTATATCTTATATTTATGTGATAATATTTCTTTAATTACGAATTTTTGAGTCGAAATTATGAATTTGGTTAAGAATTTGAAAACTATGAGTTTTATGCATTCAATATGAAATTTCTATAACAAATGAACATTTCAATGATTTTTGCTTATTCTCTGTTATAAACTTGTTACTCATGAGCTTTTAAGCTTACCTCCATTCTCCTCCCCATGCCCAGGTGATGAACAAAAGATGGAGTGAAAGAGAGCCAAGACCTAACTTCGATTATGCATGTTTTGTATTTTAATCTAGATTTTGTAATTACAAAGTTTTTGTCGCATTTCGGGGATTATTAGTTCATGCAACTTTGGTATTTTTGAGATTTTGGATTATTGATGTATTGTGTCTTGTAATGCCATTCGAGCTTGTAAAGTCTATTCTTTTAATGTTAATGAATTATGCATCATGTATGGATGATGTTGAGTGGAAGTAAGAATTTGTGTGTGGATAAGATTGAGTCGAAATTAAGTATACTTGAAAAAGCCATCGATTTGAGATGATGAATTTCAAACATGAATTGTTGTTATACAAGTGAGATGTGTTATGGAAAAAGGGAATGGTAGAAGTTTAGGAATGATAAGAACTAGTTTTAAGTAAGGAATTAAATGAAAGGAGCCTAGAGAGTTTGATGAGATAATATTGGTAGTGGAATTCTTATGAAAGATGATGCATCAGAGGAAGTGATTTTGGGACAATGTAAATTCAAAGTAAGGTAAGAGTGATGTAGAAACCATTGGAAATTTTAGGTTTAAGGATTGAGTTTCCAGGTTTGAGTTTCCAAGGTTTCGCCGTGGCAAAACCATGAGGGTCGTCGCGGCGAACATTGCATTGAAGGTTTGTCACAGAGAAAATAAAATTTCAGGTTCTCCGTGGCGGAAGTTTAATAGTTCGCCGCGGCGTAAATTTCTCGAGGATTTTCTCGGGTGTGTTCGCCACGGCAAAACAAGTAGTTCGTCGTGGCGAAGCCCATTTTTTGCTTCCAAAGGATTTTTTCCTTAAAAATGAAGGGTTTTCAGCAATAAGACGCTCACTGTTTGACATGAGTTCCAAGAGTTGCGCTCCGAAAAATCAAGACACGACAATTTTGGTAGCATAGCATAAAGATGAATAAAAAATGGTTAAGGAGATTTAATTGGAACACGCCCACATTTTTGGTTTAAGGGTTGGACTCCAAAAATGGGGTCCAACATGTTTGGTATCAAAGCGTAGGAATTATGATCTTACATGGGCACATATGTATAAGTTACACGCATGAATAATTGTTAAGAGTTTAATTTGATGGAAACAGTAAGAAGGATAATGATTTTTCAAAAAGTGACAAAATGAAAGTTGTGGATAAATAGAAATGGGAAATAGTATGTGGTTAGATATAATAACTAACGATTCAATGCAATTGTATTAGGGGATGTATTATTCAATATGACACCAATATTATACTGTGGTGATATATTTTTGAAAGTGAAATCGATACAAATGTATTCTCATGAATTGTTTGAGGCATTAAGGGATGTAAGTATGAACGAGAAGATTTGAGTGTTCAAACCGAATGAAACAAAAACATAACCTTGTTATAATCTTAAGAAGAGGAAATTGGAACCAAAGTGGTTGTTTGATTAACGCGGCAAGAGCTATGATTCGCAATAAGAAGATATTGATGGACTTGAGATTAGAATTTTATAATGATTATGTATCAATAATTTTGAATTGATTGAGGATATATATGTGGAAGATGAAATGAATGATAATAGGAAAATGAGACATAAATGAGGAAATAGAAAAAGGGAAATGAAATAGACATAAATGACTTTACGTGAGATGAATGAAAGGATATGTAGTATAGGAAAAGTTAGAAATGTGTATGAGATGGGATTTATTCATGAGTGAGATTAAGAAAAGAATGAAAAATCAAATGAGAAGAGTAGATGCACTCAATATGGTAGTTGACTCATGATGAAATGATATAGCATCAAAAAAGGTGAATTCTAGAAAACTGGAATACAATTGGTGTTGATATGTTGGATAAAGAGAGGAATGTTGTCTAAGATCAATTGAGATCAAAGTGTCATTTGTGTAAGATATAAATTGGTGATTTTCAAGAATAAATCTGTGGACAGAATGGCATGAGTTTGATGATGCACACCTATGCATATGCGACAGTAATTATGTTTATTACTTCATTGAGTTTTGGTAAATAGAACATTAAGACCCTATAAGAACGATAGAATTTGGTCTTCTTGAGGTATTAAGAATGGTTGATAATGCAATGATGATAACAATTGATTGTTAAAGATTGCACGAATAGTATAGATGATAGTATTAAGAAATCTTCTTTTAAAGAAGAATTTCATTGAATTAGGTTAAGTAGATTAGACAATTTACATGAAGGATGGTCGATGAAAGAACAAGTCATAAATGAATATGAAATGATTCTAAAGTGAGTATTGGAGTCCTATCCCTAATGGAGAGTCAAGCAAAAGAGGTAAAATATGCTATTGAAAAAGTATGTGTTTTGTTTGATATAAAGTATCCAACTATGAGAGTGGATTCCTGAATTTGAGGAGACATAGATTGCTTATATGAGGAGTATATAGGTTCACGTTATGTTCTGAGTAAATATGTTTGGGAGATGCAAATTTGAGCTGATGAAGGTGTTACAAGCACAGGAAGTTAATATTACAAATAAATTAGAGTGCGTGGAGAAACAAGTTTGAATGAGTAGACATTAGAATACCTCAATGTGAAAAATAAGGAAATCCAAAGAATGGAGAAAATCAGTCAAGAAAGGTAAGACAATTGGGAAATTGAAAATAACAAGAGATAATATTACCTCATTGAGGAATCAGTTATTTGAGGAATTACTAGAACCAATTGTGGACATATAGAGTTTTGACAATATTTGTTCAAGTTAACAAATTCCCCGACAATACTATGGTATTGAAGATTAAAGCGATCCAAGCGAAGTTTGATGATATGTTAAGTGTATTCGAAGAGTTGAGAAGAATAGTCTGAATACTTGAGGAAAAATGAGTAAATCGTATGAGGGACGAAGGTAAAGAAAAGTTTGAGGAATTATAACACCGATATTAATTATATCGTCTGGATTCAGAAATTCAGTAGTATTCAATGATGTTTGCATAAGAGATCAGGATAAGATCCACGCAGTAAAATGAAGTGAATTCATATGCATGGAGACAATTGAAACCTCATAGGTTGATTGTTGATACATGAATTGAAATTGCTGCTGTAATGATTGCTTGAAGGTTGAAGACATTATATGTATAGAAATATTTTGAATGTGTGTAAGATATACAGATCATGAAACTTAAGGTACTTATTGAGTTGAAAGAATGGAATACGAGACTGAGACAATGGATAGAGTTACTAGAAGATTATGTTGTACAAATAAGTACAAAAATGGTAAAGATAGTGTTGTAATCAGATGCATTGAATAGAGAATTCAAAAATGTAAGATCAGTTTCACATGAAAAAAGCTCAAATTCAGGATTCAGAAATTGTGAACCTCACCAAGAAATCAAAAATGAATGTGAATTTTGAGTTCGAGTAGGAAAAATGATACTGGGTGATTGAGATAAGGAGTATGCGTTCCGGTAAAGATGTTTGAGCAAAGAGACTGTTAGAAACGTACAAGTGGTGATTTAAGCTTTACATCCTATAAGAAATATGTCAAGTGACCGAAAGTTTGAAGTGTCGACAGTCTTAACTGTCGGAGATATGCTTCAAGTTTATAGTTTGTAGTTCATGGGAACATGAGACCAATGTATGGTTCTATTTGACCTTAAGCATCATAATCATTGTCATAGTGATTTCTATAGAATACTGTATGAGGAGTTTGATGATAACAATAGTCATCGCTTTTGTACTATGATGAGTAAGGCCTACTGGTCATTGAAGGCTAGAATTGTAAACGTTATGGACAAGTGATATTAAGTGATTCAAGAAAGATGGATGAATTAGGCGGATCCATGCCAAAGACATGGAATACAGTGAGATAGAAATAAGAGTTAAATGTACAGATACTAAAGTGATGTGAATTATTAAGTGAAAGATGGTTTGTCTCTGAGGGTATCACCTTTTAGGGTGTGTGCTTACGTGGGGCACAAAGTGTGCTCAAGTTAGGAAAAAGAATTCGATAAGCCCGCTATGAATTGGTCTATATGAAATTATTATGAGTTAGTGCTACTGACAAAAGATGTCTTGGATTCGAAATGTGATATACGTGAGTATGTTAAGGAAATATTGATATGATATGATATTGGTTTTATCGACACAAGAAGTTGGAAAATTGTAAGTGATCTGAAGAATAATGAAGAACTAGTTTAGAAAGTGAATGGCCAAATAAGGGGTTGAAAGACCGAGTGAGTTTGTTGACCACGATCAGTTGAAAAAAAAGTATTCGAGTGATGAAGTTTAATGAGAAATGCGGGAACATCCTGCACTCCTGTTCAATCAGATAAGAATTTCAAGGACAAAATTCTATTTAAGAGGGGGAGAGTTGTTGGCCCCTGAATTTTTCTTGTTAAATTGAGCATGATATAAGTGAATTATGAGGTTTGATGGATAAAGTTTTGGAGCTACTTGCTATGTAAATGTCAGTAGAATTTATTATATGGTTTGGTTGTATTAAAAGTGGTAGGAATGCATAAGGGAAAATTGGGCATGACACTTAAGGTTATAAGACTTAAGGCTTTAATGAAAGGGCAAAATGGACATTTCACAATTATTAAGGGCATAAAAAGAAGAAGAAAGAGTTGTTTTGTTTGGAAATGGAAGAAGAAACCGTGGAAGAGAGGAGAAGAAGAGGAAATTAGGGTTTTGGAATCTTGAAGAATTTGACGAATCTTGGAGCTAAACAAGTAAGTATAAGCATCATCCCTTTGAATGAATTGTGTTTAGTGTCTTATAGAAGTGAAAAATGGGTTTGAATGTATGAAATGAGTTTTCGGTGGAAGGTGTCTTAGGTTTAGTGATTTTGTTGTGTTTGTGAATGGATTGTGTGCTGAAATGAGTCTAGAATGAAGTAGGAAAGATGATTTAGAGTTAAAATGAGTTGTTTGAGAAAGATGGGAAGTTTAAAGATGAAAAACGTCAAAAAACAAGGGTTCGGAAGAAGGTTTCCGGTCCGCACGTCCCGGCGCACGCAGGCTTCCGCGTCGCGGCGCGCACAGGTGCCCACGACGTTGCGCGCCCATGCCCCCTCGCCTCGCCGCAGCGAGCCCAACTTTTGACGCCGCGGCGAGCTCCAGTTTCTATGTCGCGGTGAGCTCCAAGGTTTTGCGCCGCGGCAAGATGTTGTGTTTACGCTGCGGCGAGCTCCTGTTTTCCTACAGAGGCATGTTTTGGTATTTGAGCCATAAATTTTGATGTGGATGTCCAAATGGGGTTATTTTTTATTCGTTGTAAAATAGAGACCAAGTTCTACAAGTTTTATGAAGCAATGAAATTGAAATTCAAACTATAAGAATCTTAAAGTTGGGTCACAAGTTGGGTATAGATTCTTGTTTCAGCATAAGGATAGTCTCAACTTATTTGGAGTCAATAGAAACGTAAGACAATGAGGACTTCTATGGAAAAAGTGGCCCGAATGTTTGGACTTTTGGCAGAGTTTGGGTTTGTTTAGAATTTATCTTAGTGGAATATGCGATATTTGGATACCTAATTTGTATTCCTATTTGAATAGGAAATTTGCTTTTGAGAAAGGGAATCAAGGAAGGCAAGAGGATCAAGATGAGAGGTATCTTTTAAGCATGTATCCGAGCAAGGATTTTAGGTGGGTTTCATGTTTATAATTTAGTAATGAGCCACTAAAGTTTTCTCCCAAATCAAGAGTGATTTCAATTACTTC
>JANITW010000235.1:53217655-53232733 GCA_027564335.1 Erythroxylum williamsii
CTCCCTTTTCTCCTACAATACAAAATAACAATTTGCAGTATCAATTGCTCTTAGAAAAATTATAATGCAATTAATGTCAATTTGCAACAATTTTACTAACAAATTGCATAAAATATAAGCTCACCGTAAGGGACTAATTTAAGCACAAAATCACGAATTAAGAGTCAAAAAGTATATTAACAGCCATGAAAGTATAGCCAATTTATAAGATAAACTTGGGCTCAATCAAGGTCCAATTAATTTACTATAGTTAGATCACATTTTATTAGGCCTATAACTAATATAGAAATCTATGTACATATATTTATACACGTGGCCCATAAAATTCTAACAGCTCCTTGTCATGAAAGATTCCGCTATTTCTTCCATCCACTATGGTTGTATTTTGTATGTCTTATTGCTTAATTTTGCATGCCCTAATACATAGTTTATCTTTTATTTCTAAGTGTAATATGCTTTATCGTATATTTTTGTGCGTCTTTACTGCATATTTTAATCAAATTTGATAACTTAAGATTTATCATTATACAAATATGTGTACGGTTCCTCATTTACTAAGATAATACAAATTCTCTTCTCTTTCCTTTAGATTTTCAAGATCATTAAGGTAACAAGAATTCATCGTTGTTTATAATAAGAAGGAGACTCTTGTTAGTATTGCATTAGAATAATTTAAAAGGTATATTTCTCTTGTATTTATATAGTCTAAGGGCGTGGCGTGTTAAAATTTCGTCCAAGTAGGATTATTTAGTACATGAATATTAACTTATGAGTCACATTTAATCTAGTTTCACTAACACTAGTTTTATTAATTTGGGCATTTAATATATCATTTACAGAGCAAAACATTTGAAAGGCTTTGTTTGAATAGCTAAAGTAATTGATGTTACTATTGCACATGTTAGGGTTTTTGAATTGAGTCCTGACAATTTAATCTAAATTAAAATTATAAATTATTTGTTTAAAAAAAACTCCATGTTTATTTTTTCGCTTTATTATTGTCATCTTAATTTTTCTTTGATCACTTTCTATCTTGAAGTGTAAATGACATAGCTGGACACAACATATCATAGCCCAAATATTCGAAAGGGAAAATGTATCACCATATAGCTTTATAACTGAAAATGCATCCTCCTAAGAAAGGTTTCCCCTTGTTATCTCCCAAGAGTTCAAATAAACATAATTACGGGTCAGATAATTTTCATGTTTTGAAATAAAGTTATTATTTACAACAGGGAAAGGCGTCACTTGTAACAGATTGCTGGCGTTCTATCAAGTTTCAACTTTACAATTTACACGGAAGCAACAAAATGATATCTTGGTCACATGGTTCACTCCACAGTTCTTTTTAACGTGAAGAATAAAGCTGCAAGTATGCTAAAATTATTTATATGAATCTTCACGACACTTTTTTGTGCTCCAAAACGTAAATTTCAACCATGGGAAGGTTCGTTGCAGCCATAAATGCTCCGTATAACATTTGACTTGAGCTACGTTCCACTGCAGAAAGAAATGTTTATTCCAAAAGTAGCGAATGAATGCAGTGTGTGACATAAAACTAATCGTGCACAAGATACTAGTATTTAGCTACAATCGTACGACAGAAACGGACTTTACAATCATCCTGGTTTCTTAACGAAAGATGTCACTATAGTGTGAAATAAATAGTTATCAATTGCAACTTCCAAGCTCAGTTCTTTTTGTAATATTATACAAGATTAAAGGACAATCTCCAGAATCAAAACCTGAGCTTCTATGACCAATTTACTTCTTCATGAGAAGAATAACAGTGTGCGCAGCGATACTTCTGTTCTCGCCAAGACTGTCAACCTTCTCGTGAGTTTTTGCTTTCAGATTTACGACAGAAGGGTCTGCTCCAAGCAACTCAGACAAATTGTTTCTGATAATCTCCTTGAATGGGCTGAGTTTTGGTTTTTGAAGTATCAAGGTCGCATCTAAATTTCCGATCTCATATCCAGCTTCGTGCATGAGTCTCACCTGAAATCAAGCACATGTCACATTGATTGAACAATGTATATCTGCTTAAACTATAATTTCTAGTAAGATTTTTGGGAATAAAGAAGAAGAAAATTCACAAGTAGCTCGCATAAAGACACTAAGATAATGCAACAGCATGATAAACCCGTCATATGTCCAACAAAGAGGAGCCTGCATGAAATTGAATACTATCTTATCCTTCAGCAAGTAACTTTTCCCCCATGATTTTAGCTAAACCCTTCATGTTGCGACCCCAAAAACTTTCCTTGCACCCAGAGATGACTACTGTAACACTAAAAAGGAGCCTTCTTAAAGACAGACTGGACAAGAAAGCGCATGAGTTGAACATTTACATGACAAGTAACATCATAATTACTTACACAACCTTTTCAATAACAACTATTGAACTTGAATTACGAAAACCACAGGTAGAAGCATTATATGTTTTTGTGGGCCACGAATTTACAGAAAAGGAACTCCTATGACAAATTGCACCCATGTCCTGCGAAGTTTCCAGTTCAAACAAGAGAAGGCTGCAGTAGTTCCATATAATTGTTTGTAAGTCAACAGAGAAGCACATACATGAAGTATCTTTGTCTTCCATAATGGCAGAGACTAAGAACATTCTAGTGATCCTTAAACGCTAACATGAATAATAAGAGTTTCAGATCAAAACATTGGAACAGAATATCAGGTAAGGACTTGGTTTCATCCATTGCGTAATTGGCCACTAGCAAATGCGGGAAGTATCAATCAGGAAGCTAGGCTGACAATTCGGAATGGAGTTAAGATCTTTAAGTTTCCCATAAATGCATCAAACAAATAACTCACAGCTTCTTTGACAAATACGGATGACGGTGCTCCTTTCCACTTCGGATCGTTATCAGGGAAAATCTGTCCGATATCAGGGAGCCCTAGTGCCCCCAGTATTGCATCCACAACACAGTGCAATAACACATCACCTGCCAAGATCAATAACAACTCCGTGAAAAGGAAGGAAAAAAAAAAAGGGTCTTAAGTTCCAATTATCTCCCACAGGAACTCGTACAAAGAAATAATCAGAAGCCTAATTTTTTGGATCCCAAATTTCTGATCTTACAGACCAAGTCAGATTCAAGCAATTCCTTAGAAGCCAAAGTTGCTTTGTTTTAAATTGAGCAAAAATGTTTAGAAAAGAACTACTCTTTGTAGTCCACTTCATGATCAAGTACGAAAATCCGACAGGAACAAAGATTATAAATTGTGAACAGGTCAGTTCTTAAAAGACAAAAATCAACCAGAAACCCAAATAAGAATCAGAGGAAAACAAAAATACCATCAGAATGAGCCTCGCAGCCTCTCTCATGGGGCACATCAATCCCACCAATGATCAAAGGATACCCAGGCTCCAACCTGTGGAGATCGAACCCGTGACCCACCCTGAAAGGCAGAGACTTTGAGGCTTTACTAGACGTTGTCGTTTGGTCTACTTGTACGGCGGTGGACGCAGCAGCTGTAATCGAAAACTTGGGCGTTCTCCGGAGAGAAAGGGCCGATTGTCGGAGGAAGGTGGGATGTCTAATGGTGCATATGGGAGGGACGGAGAAGGTGGCCTTGGCGTTGTGGGTCTTGCGGTTGGTGGTAACTGGGGAGAACGTGGTGTATAAGTTGGTGGACATAGCCATTTCTCGAGGTCTCTCTGCCAAGGAGTGGCCTGTGCTGTGTTGTGTGGTGACACCGCGTGTTATTATTTTGCTTTTTATTTCCGGTGGTTGGCTTTTGTTTGTTTAAAACGTGGGAGTATCCACAGAGGGTCGATTCTGATGCCTTTTGTTTATCGTTTCTTGGGAGTTGGTGGAGCACAACTAGA
Organism: Erythroxylum williamsii; assembly: GCA_027564335.1. Taxonomy (NCBI): domain Eukaryota; kingdom Viridiplantae; phylum Streptophyta; class Magnoliopsida; order Malpighiales; family Erythroxylaceae; genus Erythroxylum; species Erythroxylum williamsii. Next base: position 53,221,503 of record JANITW010000235.1, read on the forward strand.
TTGACCGTTTTAATTATGCTGATATTGAAATGTTGGCTTAAAGTATTGTAATTTGATTAGATAGAACAGAGCTTATTCTAGTTATAATTTAATAACTATTTTTAATATACACTAGAAATTATTATTTAATAACTTAATTATAGATTCGAAGAAAACAAAACTAATTTCTTGTGTTGAATTCAAAGCCAATTTCTAGAGCACACTGTCATTGACTATGCCAAGAATTCTTAATCGGAAAATGTTGACATAAAATTATCAAAATAATTCCAATTTCCGAGGGAAAAGCTGATCAAATCTGACCCAAAAAGAGAAGCGTAAGCTTGCTGTTTAATCCATCCCCTACCACTTTTATAAATTTTACTTATCTTTTAGCTCAGGTAAAATGGGTTTTATAGATAAATAAGAATTATGTTCGATGCAAGATCTGATCATACTTTTATGTCGTATACCTAAACTAGGAAGCGCAACAAGTGTGTGACTTTTGATTATGGGAGATGAATGTCTGTACTTCTCACCATATTTTCTACGCAAAATGACTATAATGCAATCTCATCTTCTCTCTGTGGCTGCAACAAACCAACTCTTGTCTTACAAACACCCGCTTCCTCTGACCAAAATTCTAACTTTGAATTGAAAGAGATAATGAAGTGCAAAACGTCAATGTGCATAGTGATAAGCTCAATTTTGGCAAGTAGCAAGCACAGGCAAGACTCGCAACCAAAGCTCCACAACTTGTCAGTTAACTGAGATTTTGATATATCATCACCCAGATGTAACCTCTTTTTGTACATACAAAATCTAACCGTATGGCTTTACAGTTTTCTTAACAATAAGCAATACCTTTAACTACACCAAACGCATGTGGGATATGACTTGTATATACACCAACAGTTGAATTCATGAATTTGATACGAGCAACTCAAGTTTCTTATCAATGAGATGCCCTAGGGTGCTTGTTTCCATGCTCTGGTACTAGATGCTCAGAAGCAGCTCTCTTAAGTCTCAACTGTAAGAAGAGAAAATCGCCAATAAGCTCTAATGAATACTAAGTAGCCAATTGAATGGCGTCAAATTCACTACAAACCTTGTCCTCCGCTCGCTCATAGAAGTTCCTCAGGAGAATATTTTTTGCTTCAGTAGTTATAACTGCAAACAAAGTTTCAGGAGTGCGAGTAAAGTTGATGCTATATCATTTCAGACACACTGGATGAAGCGCTCAATAAGAGTTAACAAAGTTACAGCTGATTATTTGCTAAACTATGCAAAAGCTTTTCTATGCACAATCTTTTGCAAAATGCTTTTCACAATACCAACAACATGCATTTTACAATGCTCCCAGATATCCTTATTACACTACAAACCTGATGCCATCTCAAGTGTACACTTGTGTTAGGATCTATGCAAAAACCAGTACTGTCAGAAAGTTATCCCACTGACCTCAAAATGCAACATCATCATTGAAATTTGGTCATATTATATTCCTTTGAATATCATGTGCTGAAGAATTTAATATGTCCTTAAGCTAAGACGTTCTACTTGATTGATCTCAAGTGAACAATGTTCCTATTATTGTCTAGATGATCTATAGAAAATAACTTCAAGACTTAATTGAAGTTGTTAATGAGTTTAACTTAGAAAATTGGGTTAATTGTAAAAAAATTCCCAATTTTACAATACTAGCTCGAACCTTAAAAAGTGACGTTAAAATACTCGAATTTTTAATTTTTTGCTAAAATAACATGACTTTAAGTTCTCTGTTAATGTTGCTAACATGATATGCATGTTAGATTATTTTTTTTTCACCACATAGCAACCATGTAAGATGGTGGTATCACATAGAATATTTGTCATTCAATAAAAAATATGTTAAAATATTGAAAAGCTAATAGGCTTCCTTCTCCTCCCTGCTATTTTTCAATGTGCTTTTATTTCTTCCAAGCAATGAAACCAAACCAATTGTTAAAATGCTCTTTGCAATGGAATCAACAGCACTTGACCCATTATATAGGCCTCTGCTTCGTACGACAAGTAAAATATTATTATCATTATATTTCAAAGCAGAAGCCAAAACATCAATCAAAGGACTATGCAGGACTTGTGCCATGAATAAGTTGTTGCAGAATCTCTCTTGCACCCATTTCTATTATAGACTCGGTTTTACATACTTTTCATTAAAAAAATAAATATCCTACGCGGCAACATTGTGTAATGTAGCAGTCATGTGACGAAAAAGAAAAATCTCACATGCCATGCCATGTCAACAACGTTAACAAAGAACTTAATGTAAAGTTATTTTTGCAAACAAATTAAAGTTTGAATATTTTAGCGTCACTTTTTAAAGTTCGGACTACTATTGCAAAATTGAGTAAAGGTGGAGACTTTTTTTACAATTAACCTTAGAAAATTTTATCAAGTTATTTCTCTTTTGGATGCATCATGTGACCATTCTTGAAACTGAATAAATTTAATATCAAGGTTTACTACAATTATCCTTTATAACCTTTTGCAATCAAGGTTGCACTATTATGCATGCTATGGAGTTGCATGAACTTGAATAGTTAACAGCTAACAAAGAGATGGAACAGGAAGCACATAAGTTAAGCTGGTAATTTCAGGGTACGATAGTCAACTTGGTCATCAAAGGATACCTCATTCATATTCAACCTAAGTCTTCCTCTCATGTTATTTTCATACTAGAAGAATCTTAAATTATTTACCACGAGTAATTTCTTCCTATCCAACAAGACATGAAGAAATTTTATTAGACATGCAATTTTAATATTGCACCTTGCTCATCACTCCTCTAGCTTGCTAAATGTCTCCATTCCTTCGAAATTTTCATATCCATTACACAATTCTGAAATATGTATACTATAAAAATTGATCAAACAGAATACGCTTTCCTCCAACCAAGAGAAACATTTAATTATAAACAGAGTGAGAAAATACAGCAAAATTTCCACATACAAATTAGAGCAGCAAAAACTGAGAGATAACTTTCAGGCCTACCTCACAGTCATTGTACGAGGGCTTAAAGTTCCAAAATTTCCATATTATAACCAAAGCCCAAGAAAACAAATTATCCAGAGGAAATCTTTTCCTTACCTTGATCTGGTGGTGGAAGAGTCCGACTATGAGTAGGATGATAGGTGGTAGGAGTCATTTTCTAACGAGAAAAGAAAACCAAAAAACTATTAATGAGGTCTTAACCTGAAGTGATTACCTAGCATCTCGTCACAAGTAAAGCAATTGAGAATGGAAGGTCAAAGATCATCTGTTCATATTAAAAATGAAAATAACAATAGAAAGCAAGGAAGTTCAATATCTTGTGCTTAATTGTATGAATAACTTAATTTATCACTTCTATAGGCATTTAATTCTGAAACAATTGTGTGTTCATTTTCTTTCTATAGCTGCATTATGGTTTCCATTGACAAGCACGCTCAATCCTGGTGCTGTGCTTAATTAGCAACCCATTGGCAAGGAATCTATTTAAATGAAAAAATTTAACCTAGGAGTCTATTATATTTCAAGAAGGATGAAATTTCACGTCATTGTATGCTAAATATGAAAGTTATATGTTTTCCCTTATAGTTCCAGAAGTTAAATCAGAATATCATTAAAAAACCTGCATCTTCAGTTAACAGCCATGGACTCTACATTTGCTATATAGGTTAACTGGAAGTAATTCTCAACTTCTGCAGATTCTTCAATTTGTTAACTCCGGAATCTTAGTAGAGAGTTTAGATTTTTCCATTCTCTACAGAATCTTGAAGCTCTTTGTTGGCACCACTTTGGTTGATAATAAAGCATACCTTCACACCTTTTTTCCACAAATACTATTCATTAATCCATAAAAAACGAAAATGTATAACCATAACCTACCTCAATGAACTTGGGACTGATTACTAGAAGATTTGCCAAATTTATTGATACACTGTCCTAACTCCCCCCATCAAGTTCAGTAGCATTTTAGGCAGAAGATTGGCACATGAAACTCCTATCAATACAGTATTTTAATGACACTAATTGCACATGAAACTCCTATCGATATGTAATATCAAGACATGAACTATTTCTTATCATAACAATATATCTACTAAGCTGAGCATTATGTTTCTACCTCTTGATGCATGGAGGCTTCTCTCCCCTAATTATAGCTTTCTGAAACTAATATGAACATGCCAAGAAACATTTTAAATCAGAGTAATGATAAATCTATAGGATCTCAAACCTGTGAATGCCAAACAAAGTCAAGGTCATCAGTCTTTGTTGGTTATTCCAACTTGGTCCATAGAAGGAAAGATAAATTAAAAGAAAAAAAGAAAACAATTGACCTTATGATGAGACAACATCTACGTTGTTTTACCGAACAAACAAGCGTCTTATATTATGATTACATCTTTTATGCCACAGTTGGAAATTAATGAAGTTGATTGACCTAAAGCTTGCCAATCGATGAACTACATGTCAAACCAAAATGAAGCCTCCTTGACTGCCAATCTGCTTGCATCAACCCACCTCAACATGAGTTACCTGGTAACTCATCTACATTTCTGCTCATCAAAACTTCTAATAAGCAGGTATACCCACTTAGCTTCGTCAATTGTTGTGCCAAACCATCTGATTGTCCATTCATCTTTTTGATAGACTAAATCCCTATCTCACTCGAAGGAAAAAGAGATTAAAAAGTAAAGCTGCCATAATTTCTGCCCAACAATTACGGAGGGAATCTACAAAATCATGTGCCGGAAAAGATATGGCCTTTATTCACAACTCCAGAAGGTGGAACCTAATGCAAAAATAAATGACGAAACAACTCAAAATAGAAACTCGTAAACACAAGTCGATCCCGGATACTTAAATCCTAAAGTCCAACAAAAATATATCATAAGAATGTAGCTTTCTTTACAATTGAATTTAATCAAAACCTTATCTCAACTAAACCAAGAAGCACGTCTTGCAACAAAGGAAACGACAATAAAATAGGAGAAATTTAACGGATCATGATAAAGACTAGAACTTTATACAACAACCAGCATTAAACAAGAGAAGAAAAGAAGTGGCTTAAGTATATTGGAAACTCACAGAAGGATTAGAAGGATCGGAGGGTCGAAGTTGGCTGAAGTTGTGGGGGTCGAATGAAGGCCAATCACCAATCATAGACCCCATGAAAATGTCAGGCTTCTGTGCCAAAATCTTGAGAAATAAACAGAAATCAGAAAGAAAGCGATGTTAGAGACAGAAGGGAACAGTGGGCACCGTTCCGATTTTGGAGCAACTATAGCTTCCACAGTTTCTGCATCATGAAAATTGGTATTGGGAGTTCATACAATACAATGGATGGCGAAAGAGAGACAAACACACTCATTCCAGTTGGGCTTTTGAAGCTGTCCCACCCGTCGCCTTTGGTAATTTTCTACACACTACAGTAAGAGGTAATTTCACTGGTTTTGTAGAAATTCAAAAGCATGTTCATGATATGCTTACCTTTCTGGCGTCCGTTTAAGTATTTATACAGGAATATTGGACTTCAGGACTTTTCGATAAGTTTAAATCCACGTTTTATTAATTTATTTACAGCTAACTAATTGCAAAGAATTAAAATTTGAGAGTAAAAAATATAGTCCTTCTTATACTTTAAAAAGCTTTTGAAAAATCTACCAAACTTTAAATTTCTCCAGAAAAATTCTTTCTAATTTTTTGTTTTAAATAAAAATATCATCTTTTAAAGTTCTATTAAAAAATAACAATGAAAGACATATGTGATAAATATTACACTTATACTAATCAAATGATATTTACACAATGATTCAACTTTATTTTTTAAAATGAATCGAACTAATTAAATCTAACTTAAATTAATAATTTATTACAATAATCTTAAGTTAGTAATTTAAGCCAAATTTAATCAGTTCAAATCATATTTAAAAGTTGAATTAAATTACGATATTAGTGACATTGAATTAGTTTATGTCTTATATTCATATAACGTATATATTGTCATTATTTTAATTAAAGTCCATCACAATAAGTTTTTTGGAAAATTAAAAAGTGAAAAAAGTTTTTTTCAAGAATTTTAAAGGTTAAATAGACCTAAAATTTTCATCAAAGTTTAACTTAGCCCCCAAACATTTTTGAACATTGAAATAAAACTCTAATGTTTGATAACATTTAGAAAAGCCCCCAAATTAACATAAAATTAACCCCTGTTAAAATTTTGTAACATGGAATTTTTCTTTTTGATTCTCATAGACAATTGATCTGGCATGGGGTCTATATGAAAATTAGGGGAAAATCCCTTATTTCACTTACTAATCTATTACGGGGAATATCCTTAATTTCACTAACCATTTCACCCATAATTTTCCAAATTCTCATACATACTCATCTTTGTCATACAACACCTCCCTCAGCATATTCTCTCTTTGATAATTTATCTCCTTTGTTAGGATTTACTTCTCTAGACCATTGTGTTTTGTGTCTTGCTTCCACATGTGGCCTGCTTTTCTGTATCACCTTGCTTCTCTACATTGCCTTCTTTCTCTATATGGCCTTCCTTCTCTGCATCACCATGTTTTATATGTTTGGTTATATCTTATCTCATGTTCTCTATCAGATGCGCAAACTTTTTGTATGTTTTCAATTTCTATATTTTTGTAAGTTTTCCTTGGTTCAATTTTTCTCGCCTTGCTTCTATGTCTGGTTACATAATATCATAGATTTTACATATTATCATTTACACACTTCTTCAATCGAGTTTTGAATCAATAGTGGGAAAATTGCAAGTTCTTAGTTATATTACTATATAGTGAAATTGTAGACAATTTATTTCATTACTGCATACATAAATTTCACACCTTATAAATGTAAAGAGATCGGGATGATCAATATGTGACAATATAGTAACTTAACGGTCTCTATATAAATACATTTCACTGCATATGCAAAACTTCATCCATCTTATTAGGAAACAGTAATATAGTTTATGTGTAACATAGATGAGAAAGAGATACCATTACAACTTATAAAACCATTAAAGCATATGTACCTTAATATAATGTTTAACTTTTATATATGTGAGATTAAGTTGTTGATAGTGAGTGAAGAAGGTGCTTAAAGTAATTTATGTAAAATTTTAGTTATCTAATTATTAGTCTGTAATAATGTAATTATTTAATTTGTTGTTATTGCTTTATAATGCTCAATCTGCTTTGATTTATAAGTCCCAATCTTATGGGGAAAAAAATAATGTTCTTTCCCCTATGCAATGTGTTTTATTTATAACTAATTATGTTTGCATTCCTTGGATAAAGCATTTCTTGGCAGGTAATGCAAACAAGTTATGTGATTAGTCATGTAATGATGACTAATGGAATGCAAACATGTTCTAATGTATATAGTTTATTTAACTCTACAATTTCGCAAACAGAATTTGAAGACTCTACCAGTTCTAGCTATAATATTGGGTCAACAGTGTTTTGCTATTGTCGCTAAAAGTTTCTTTAAGAACTTCATGGAGCAATAATAATCTCAGGAGAAAATGTTGGAATGTCCTAATTAACCAGTTGGTAATTGTAAGTTTTTTCAATGGTATGAGAAGCAATTTCCTAATATAGTTGTCTATATTATTCAAAAGTTAAGGAAAGAAATATTCATACTTAAGGAGGAGGTTCAATCAAAGAGAAGTTTATAATAAGCGGAGGCACTTAAAGTTGACTAAAGAGAAGAAAGAGTTGAGGTTGATGTTTTTAAACATAATTATGGGCTTTATTTTAATTTTGGTTTCACCAATCATTTTTTAAAACATTGTAAAATGTGTTCAATTCAATCTTTATATGTATGGATGTAAATGTATTAAATTTTATATTTGACTTTATTGTTTATCTTTTACTTAGTTTAGTCTTTATATCTATTTGGACTAGTTTGAATTGAACTAGTAATTAATAATCACTATCATAAAAATGAATTAAAGTATATATAAAAATACCATGTAACACAAAAGTATATTATCAGGAGTAATCCTGGAGGGAGAAAAAATGGTAATAAGCTCATGACTCAAAACTCTTCCAATTTAGTTCCAACATTGTAAAATCTAACTTTTCTACGTCTAACATAGGCAAGAGCTTTCATATGAGCGTCAACTAATTTGTTGGTATGACTCTAGAAAGCGCTAGAAACTCAGCCATACTTGCATAGTTCAAGCTTAGAGCTTCACCTAATTAGCTATATATTCATATAACTAATTATACGCATAATTACATTGTAAGCATGACTGCAACAATAATGGACGAGTTCCCCTCTGGAGTCCTCATAATCTATGGCTAAACAAAAAAAAACTTATATTATCATAGCATATATAGAATTATCATAAAAGGATACTAGCTAGTAACAAAAATGGTAATAAGCTCATGGCTCAAATTTAATACCAACTAGGAGATGAATTTTTTAAGCCAAAATACACTTGTTAATTTATAAGGTTTACAAAATAAACTTAACATAACCTATAATCCATGGCTAAACATGTTTAAATATTTGTTAGGTCAATGTCTTGGCCACTACCCCCAATTGTTACTCTCCTTTTAGTTGTTGATGTTTGTAGTTATCTTGAAGACATGCTAAAACAATTTGAAAGATTTAAGATCTTCATGTCCAAAATTTTTCTTAGTCATTTTTATATGATTGGCAACCTGTGAATCAACCTATAAAACACATGATAATATTTTGAATATATATTAAACTTACATTTATGCTTTATTGATTAGATATACATTCTTGATTAACTGACATGTTAATGTTAATATAAGTTTGTTGAAATAAAATTTTGTCTAATGATTAGTATATTTCATAAAACCATATTTCTTTAATAAATTGATGCTAATTCTTCTAAGTTTAATTGAGAATGTGTCTCTGTTAATATTGGTCTTCCTAATCCTACTCCAATGGTTGGCCACTTTGCAGAAGTTGTTGAGACCTACATAATAATATGCATAATATTATCGTTGAAGACTAAACAAAACAAATAATGTTAAACTACTTGTTACTTACATTGATAGGTTGTTCATTTGGTGTTGTTATATTACACTTTCTACTATTGTGCCTAGAAGTTCCATATTTCCTACATTTCTACACTTAACCCTTTTATGATATGTTGTATGCACTTAGAACTTTCTTCATTTCATTCTTATCTCTCTTTCTTCCGTTTTTGGTCTTCCTAGCATTACCCTTTTAGCTGGCGGATGAATTTGCTCATAATCATTTTCTGGTCAGAAGCTTTTCCCTTTAGTAGGCTACAACACTTGATCATACACCTTTAGAAAGACATTCTTCTTATAACGACCATTAATAAATGCCTCAGGCCTTTTTTTTTTTTGGAGTTATTGATTTCATTGATATCATATTTACATGCATAACTATGTAGGTCCTATACTTTACAACTACAACAATTGTCTCTTCCTATCTTGACAACATGCTTCTTGTCTTTTTTACCCGCCTTATAGGCTCCCTTCCCATTCCATATATCATCCATTGATTGCCTCCTTATTTTTTCAATACTTTGACAATTGTAGGTGCTATATCAAACTTCCATTTGTATGTATATGCTCTCCTTTTTAACATGTCTATTCATAATCATTATCTTGACGGTCATCAATTAAAAGTTTCACTTATGTTATTATCGACAATTAGGCACTTTGACTTGAACAATTGATATGACCTAGCCTAAGCCTCGTTTAGATATTCAAGCAACGCAATAGGATATCAAATTCTAATTTTGTCCAGCCTCTTAAGTTGTTCATTGAAATCCTTAACATATGTTAACCAAATATGCCCAAAATTATCTCCTTAGGTCTTTTCCACTCTAATCATCATCATCATCATCATCATCACACCTAGTCCAAAGTACCGCAATGAAGCAGAGCCTTGAGAGATATGATAATATGCAGGTTTACCCCTACATAGTAGAGATGTTTTCAGTAGATCCACATGCAGATGTGACAACAAAATAGTGATAAAAAAATAATAAATTAAAATAAATTAAAATTTTTGAGGAAATAAAATTCCAATACATATATAAGCACAAATTATAGCAAAAAATTTACATCATTGATGAAATTTTACTAATTTAATGATGAAATTCAAAAACCTGTAAATGAATCAATAAAGTTATCCTGTTTTATACAGAGTCATAAGTTGAGTAGCATAGAAACAAATACAAAAATTCAAAACATCTAAACTAATGCATTTAAAAATAATTACTGAATAGTAATGTGTTTACAAAATCAAACATTTGAACTAAAATTTTCAAAGTAAAGCTCAAAGTCCTTGACATTATTCCTTGCCTTTTTAAATGATTAAAAATTCACAGAAGCACAAATGTCCATCCTTGATAATATTGTAAGATAATAGACTACTTAAAACATACCCAAGACACATACTTGAAAAAACAAAAGGAAGTTAGTTATTAAAAATGACCAACAATATTAATACATTGGAGACCAAGTTTGAATATATTTTATATTAAAACAAAAAGTATAAGAGAGAAAATAGAAACATTGAAATGAGCACATCTTGAAACAATTTTAAAGTACAATAACTATAATTTACACAGTAACATAAAATAAAATGCATCCAATTACAAAGTTTAAATTTATCTTTTAGGCCTTGTATACAAGGTCTTGATTGCTTTCATCCTATAATTTGACGTTACCATTTTATATGATAACTAAAAGAAAATTTTTTGACTATAACAATAGGTAAAGAATATTATTTATCTAACCGAATTTGTTGTGTTTGAAAGTAAAAACAGAGATTATTTGTAGCATCCCACTCCCACGAGACCCGAACCCGACATCGACGGTGATATCCGAGCCCGCGACCCGCAAGGGTGGTATGCTAGAGCAGTCAATACAGTTTAAAACTTGGTAATATATATAATTTTTTTTAAAACCTATCGAGTGCGCAAATATCAGTAAATAATTTGGGCCCGTTCTAATACGAAATCATTTTCAATCAGAACATTATTTTGATAATCAAATTACAATACAACATTAATCAATCGGGCACTCAGCGATAACAGTACTAATCTTGCGGAAACACAAATTTACACATAATTCTAAATGACACAAATGCAGACGTGAACTGATCCCGACCTTGACTCTGACTTGCAATTGGTAATCATACTCCCGTGCCCAACGGGGTACTCTTCGATCCCTGAAAAATATTTGCAATGT
>JANITW010000235.1:53242294-53258403 GCA_027564335.1 Erythroxylum williamsii
TGATCTTCGATGAGTGGACCGATCGGCCCGCACGTCGTCTTGATTAGGTCCGGGCCCAGAATGGCCGACCCGACCAAACATAATTATATATTAATAGTACTATTGTGGATTAACTACCAATAGAAACTTATAACAAAACATTATCTCATAATAATAATAATTTATGAAATTAGATTTAGACTACAAGAACCGACTGAGATCACAGTCAAACATTAAAATCTCGATGTTACTAACTAACTGAAATACGGTAATAATATAAAGTGAAGATCTCCTCAGCAGAGACGACTTGATTTCTTCTGGACTTTTTACTTTGAATACAAAACGAGAAGTGGTGGCGTAAGTGTTGAGAAGAAGTCCAACTTGACCCTATACGAGTCCCTCAAGCTACGAACTAGAAAATTTGAGTGTGGCATAAGCTTCTCGGCCTTGTTACTCTAATCAATATATGAAATACGGTGTTATAAGATGAATAAAATATAAAAGAAGAGTTTTTAGGTTGTAAGGAAGGTTAAAAGCCGAGAAAACATTGAAGCAAAGTGTATAATAATTGAAGCAATAACTGTGTGCATCTTAACGTTTACCAACACACCTTGAATTTGTGATGTAAAACTAAGCCTGTTCCTTTTTTTATTTAAGGTTGAATGTTTGCGGTCAAACTTACTTTTCGTAAATTTGAAACCGTCATGACTTGACCAGAGTTATTTTGCATCTGAACTTTGCTCTCCGCCATAACTTTCTCATGTTACATTTCTCATTCAATTTTCACACTGTTAATTTCTTGTTCTTTGCTTTCCTCTTACGGAATAGTCTCCTAATAAGACATTTTGTTAGTAAATGCAGGTCTTGGAAGTTGGTAAAACTTTGGCAATCCAAAGACCACACCCTATATTCAAACTATGGCTGCGAGTGGTTCCGAGCCAGAAACCTTGAAACCTATGTCCGCTCTAAGCAAGTTTCCTTGACCTTATGTTGATCTGGGAATGGAAGAGCATAACAAAAACTCCACATGTTAAACAAGGCAATAATCGTTCATCAAAACTGTAGCAAATAATCCAATCGGTATGGTTAAGTGGTTAATTGCCATAACAGATTGAGCTTATGAAATGTAGGAAGGTTGCAATTCTCAACTAATCGGTCACGTGCAAGAATTCCAACTTATGACCAAATGAATGTTGAACAGAGATGAGATTCAACTGAAACTGGAACTGCTGGAACATAAACAAGCGGTCCAATTAGTCATCTTGGTGGCTTCAACGGTTCTCAGCTGATTTTGGAATGTGGTCTTTGGAATCAGCCACAGCCACCCACACGCATTTGACAAGTTAAATATGATTCCACAAGTAAGGTTCTTTTCTATACCTTTAGCCAATACAATGGTTAGGCGTCATTGCAGTAAAAAGTCAATTAATAAGAACATGAATAATCAAACAACTTTATGAGGAAAAGGTGTTGACTCATTTATAACCTTTTGAATTTTTTAAGTTATTGGACAAATTGAATTTTGGCATCTTGCAAATTCCTAGTGGACCCAACTCGGCTTACGTTTGTCGTTGATAGTGATCCTATCCAGCTCATTAGAAACCAGGCGAATTTTAAGAACTATATATTTTCATAACCTTAAAACGAAGTAGTAAAATATTTAAAAGTAGCATTAACTATAGAATTTTTCATCAAACTAAAATCTTTTATTTATTTAACATATTTTTCAAGATATAAAGTATAAAAATATGCAAATAAATTTTTTAAAGCAGTACTTATAATGATCTCTTACTGATTTGAGATGTTCGGAAAAATAATTTTTTTATATTACTAAATAATTTAAATTAAAATTTAACATCCTATAAATAAAAGGTTAACATAAATCCTATCATCCATCCTTGGTATCTTTGTTGGTTAATAATAAAATGTGTGACCTGGAATTTAATCTGCAAGTACCTTCTGTCACCACATCTCAAAAAAAAAAAAGATGCAAACAGTGATGAATCCAAAATTTTAGTCTTAAAAGGGCAAAGAATTTAGTTTTGTAGGAACTATAACCTTATTTAGTTTTATATATATTCTGAAAAAAAATTTAATTTTGTAAAAACTATAGGCTTTACTAGCCCGCCCTGAATCCATACCTGGATGCAAATTTCATAGGTTCAGTTCCAATGAGACGGGGCAGTATTAGTATTTGGTCCCCTACCGTGTGCACCTACGTCAACTCCTCCTTCTACCTGGCATTTTGCATTTTAAGAGTACTACCAAACTTGAACTCTTTCACTTAAATCATTGACCATTTGTCTTTTGTCTCTTTTGTGGATGAACCACCGTCACGGATTTTGAAGTTTCGTCGTATCAGTGTCCTAGGTCGAAGAAACAAATTTAATTAATATAAATTGATAACTTAGCAAAATATTCTCTCTCTCTTAGACATTTGTTTTATGTTTACTAATTAGTCAGTCTATGCAAATGCTTGTTTTATATTATACACCAGAACCGTTTATGTGCAAATGCAGGAAAAAAAAAACAAAAATGACTTAAATTTGAAAAGTTAATATCAACTCTTAATTTAACTGATTAATTAATAATATATTAGTATTTCTTACCCTATTAATAATTAAGTAGTTGCATTGCCCCACCGGCCAATAGTTATTCCTATGACAAAAAGAGTTGCCAGGTCCACAAAAGAAAAAGTAGCAATGTTGGACCTGAGTAGCTAAACTTGAAGCAATCGATGAAACAGAACAACTAATCGAAAAAGTGGCAAAATGCTGGACCTGATGAGTAGCTAAACTTGAAGCAATCGATGGAACAGAACAACTAACTAATTAAGACAGCACCTTATCCATTGGAGTATCAAGTATTAGTTGAGTAAAGGAGAGAAGGCAGAATCGTCTGTTAGGTCACGCCGAGCACTCTTTTCACACAGAAACGCGTATATCTACGTAATTGTCTACAAATTATGTAGCAAATATGATTAGGTATCAAACCTTGACATAACCCTTAAACCACCGAGGGAATCATATATCATCATCAAGGATGTGTTCAAGACGGTGCAAACTGAAATATGTGATCTACTAACTTAGCTCTACGTAGCCATGCTTATTGCTTTCTAGTCATCCCATGTTGCAATATATACCCCAACCAAAATGCTTGACACTTTGGTGCATATACAAGTAGTAACCTCACTTAGAGAAACGTATGAATGAAGCAATTAAAGTTTTTAGCCATTTAGTAATTAAGGTACTATATTAACTAAATGTATTAGTTGGTATTTTGGGGGTTTTACTTATACAATGTGTCTAATGCATTGAATAATTAAAAAAATTTTACAACAAAATTTCATTGATTAGTCATGAATTCCTTGAAAGAGTAGCCTGCTATCATTATTTCATGATTTTCATTAACTTTTGCAAAATAGTGCTATAGAGAGAAGATAATCAAGCATTATAGCACGTATGCGTCTACAATTCTAAACTTTGTTATGATAATGATAATTAAGTTACTTGGACTAAAGTGATTTTAATTTTTTAAAAATCATTAAATCTATTTTTCTTCTACCATATACTCATGAAGAGATCATGTTCTGATTCCCTAACACGTCTTTCATCTTTTCAACATAGAATCTCACAGTACTGTTGGCTATCTCTAATGCCCTTAATTGGTAATAGATTCACAAATAAAAATTTTTAAGGTTGTGCATGTTTCATTTTAGGAAAACCTTGATAGTTTGTTTTCTTTATTTAATGTATCTTTTTCAAAGAATAATTTTCAGAATAATTAAATTAATAGCCTCAAACACGTATTCCTGTGCCTTCAAATTAAATTTCAATTTCAATCTTTATTCTATATCTGTTTCGAAACTGCAGGTTCAATTAATCCATATACAACTAGTTGTTATGCTCTTTTAGAATATATTTTATCAACATAATTTAGGGATCTTAATGACCAATAAAACGGAGAGTAATTTAATGTACAAAAATGTTGGAGACCATTTTTTTCTCTTTCTTTTACGTTTTAACGCTGCTATTAATTTAGAGATAACGATCAAGCGATAAAAACATAAAATTAGTGTAAAGAAGGGAAATGCTATTTCTTGATGTCTTAATATAGATAAATATTGAATTGTGATAAGATAGTTATAATATAGATGTTTCTGATGTTAGAATTTAGAAAGTCGGTTCTTGAACAGAAACTAGATTCAAAACCGTTAGGTATGCTTTGTTATAACCTGAACAGAACCTGCAAATATATTATACGATTTTTTATCTTTGACATGAGAGTCAAAACAAAAAAAAGAAGAAGAAGAGAGATTTACTATGTCATAAGTAACCTGAGCATTTTATAAATAAATTTGCTAAGAATTGGTATTTTCTGCGGACCAGAATCGCTAAGTTTATTTATTTAGCTACCGAACCTACCAAACTAGTTACGTTCTTTCATGGAACCCTCGTTTAGCATTGAAAAAAGAAAAGGTTAGTAAACAAAGACGACCAAAAGTAATTCCACTATAAATAGTCAATACCACCTCTGCGAAAGCTCATATCCTAACCTTAACTTCTTACTTGCTCTAGAGCATATTCAGCCCACGGTTGCGTAGCCATAAGGAGCAAGCAAGCAATTACGACACCCTCGAAAAGCATAGTTCGCATCTAAATATACTGTCTCTAGCTCTACATTCGAAAGTGTGAATTAATTGCAAAGGAATCGTTTTCCAGAAAAAATGGCGTTCAAGTTAAACAATCAGCTACTGTCTAAGATAGCCACCAGCGACGGGCATGGCGAAGATTCCGCATATTTCGATGGCTGGAAGGCTTACGATAAAAATCCTTTCCACCCCACAGAGAATCCAAATGGGGTGATTCAGATGGGTCTTGCAGAGAATCAGGTAACTAGTTTATGCTTCTGTAGAATGATTAGCTAGCTTTTAAGAGGCCGGAGCACAATTGCTGATTTTTGTTGCTTGTGATCTCTATGTAGCTCTCCTTTGATTTGGTCCAAGAGTGGCTCAAACTCAACCCACATGCTTCCATTTGCACTGCTGAAGGAGTACATGAGTTCAGGGATGTAGCAATCTTTCAGGATTACCATGGCTTGGCAGAATTTAGAAACGTAAGAACTCAAAAGATCTATCTTCTCTACTCAACTTCTGTGAAACCAAAAATGTCAGTAAAAGTGAATATCTCCATTTAACCAAGATGGGTATTTATTCTTTACAGGCTGTAGCAAAGTTTATGGGGAAAGTAAGAGGAGACAAAGTTGTATTCGACCCTGACCGAATTGTTATGGGTGGAGGAGCTACCGGAGCTAATGAGATGATAATCTTCTGCTTGGCCGATCCCGGCGATGCTTTTCTGGTACCTACTCCTTATTACCCAGGGTAAGCTATCAATGTCAAGTTCCTTGTATCTAATTTAATAATGGTAATTTTAGTGTTAAAAATTGGCCATGTTTTTACGATTCAGCTGCGTAATTTCGTGGTCCAGGTCTAAATTTGACATTTAGTGCTCGTCTGTCCGTACAATATCCTTCGAGATATTGACTGACATTTGTCTAGTAAGAGAAAGATAGGGAGACAAACATTTGTTTATAATTTAAAACCTGTGACTTTTAAGTAGATGTAAACAACTTGAATTATTAAGCTAGGAAAGTCATATGACGATCTGTAGTAGTCAGACCAACCTGTATTCTTCGTGACCACGGAACAAGTTGCACTAGTATACTAAAATTCTACAACTAAGATTTTCTCTCACCATTTCTACCAACGTGTCTGGAGGAGAATGGAATTCCGAGTTGAGGAACATGGGGCATACCTTCCTCGATTGCTTGGTTGGCTTCCTAAATATTCCGAGACAACGACAACAATCTAGAGTCTAGATTTGATTTGATTCTCAACTCGTGACCATTTTCTAATAAACAAAATTTATGCAGCTAGCTAATTTTCTTAAAACAACCTAAAACTGATCGTATGATTATACTGCAGGTTTGATCGAGATTTGAGATGGAGAACTGGGATTCAACTCGTACCAGTGGAGTGCGAAAGCTCTAACAATTTCGAGGTCACAAGAGAGGCATTGGAATCTGCCTATGAAATGGCACAAATGAACAACATCAGAGTAAAGGGCTTGCTCATAACAAATCCATCAAATCCATTAGGAAGAGTATTGGACAGAGAAACACTAAAAAGCATAGTTGACTTCATTAACGATAAGAACATCCATTTAGTGTGTGACGAGATCTACGCTGCCACTGTTTTCAGCGAACCCGATTTTGTGAGCGTCTCGGAAATAATACAGGAAGAGGGCAGGGAATGCAATCTTGATCTAATTCACATTGTTTACAGTCTATCCAAGGACATGGGGTTCCCAGGATTTAGAGTTGGAATTGTCTATTCTTATAATGACGCTGTGGTGAATTGTGCACGCAAGATGTCCAGCTTCGGCTTGGTCTCCTCACAAACACAACACCTAATAGCTTCAATGCTGTCGGATGATGAGTTTGTGGAAAGATTCATTAGAGAGAGCAAAACCAGGCTAGCCTCCAGGCACAAATTGCTAACGGAGGGACTTGCACGATTAGGCATTTCATGCCTGAAGGGCAGCAATGCTGGGCTGTTCGTGTGGATGAATTTAAGGAGATTGCTCAAAGAACAGTCGTTCGAGGGTGAGATGGCTCTGTGGCGAGTCATAATTAATGAAGTAAAGCTCAATGTCTCACCAGGTTCGTCGTTTCATTGCTCGGAGCCAGGTTGGTTCAGGGTTTGCTTTGCTAACATTGATGACGAAACTGTGGAAGTTGCTTTGGCAAGGATTAGGACATTTGTGCTAAAAAGCAAGGAGGCCAAAAAGCCTGTCAAGAAACTGTGTTGGCAAGGCAGCCTCAAGCTCAGCTTCTCGTCTCGAATTTACGATGACTTCGTTATGTCTCCTCACTCTCCTATCCCTCAGTCGCCTCTCGTTCAAGCAAGAACTTAAAAGAGGGGTTTTATCAAGTATGATTCTTTCCTTCTTTCCTTCGTTTCTTTTTGGGTTCAATCCCGAGTTATTAACATCTGGTTCCGTCCCATATAACTTTTCTCTCTTCAGGCTTCAGGCTACATTTCCATAGAAATTACCATTACCATAGCCCAATTGGCAAAAGAAATAATTTTCATGTATGGGATTCTATTGGTGTTCATTTATCTTTCATTTCTTTTTCTAGTGTGCTTATTTTTGGCTTCTTTTCATTTGTGAAAAGATGTTCAGCTTTTGAGCTTGGCTCATTCAACTGTATCGTGTAAGGATTCAGGCATCAAGCTGTACAAGTTTTTTTATACATAACAAGTGCAGAACACGTTCAAACTCAAAGTTTTATATTTATAGGTTCTTCAATGATTATCCTTCTGTGACTTTTTGGCACAAGTTCAAATCCTATATCGGAGAAACATAATAATGGGAGAGCCTCTCTAAGCTGTAAAAGGATGGTCTCTTTGTCTTGTTAAACATCCCAAAAAATTGAAGAAGTAAGCATAATTGGTTAATTATTGTACTGTTAAATTACATGTCTAAGAGATTTAACCTAATTGGTCCATTCTATTAACAGAGAATGGACCAATTAGGTTCTCCTAGTATGCAATTCTTAAACCGATTCGCACAGTAAGCGATCCTTTGTTCTATCCATTTTGTTCCTACTCTGCGCCATCCCCACTTAGCTACAAATTGCACAATAAAAAAATGGGAATGAAAGAAACAGAGAGGATGAAACATAGGGAGACGGAAGATCTGCAAAATAAGGATGACTGAGGTCATCTAACATAACTAGTAAAATAAAGTTGGTGGTCGGTCGTCGGTATCCTTTCCACAAAGTAATTACTAATTGATATTTAACGTTATTAGGCGGGCAAATGACGTGGAAATTTGTACGAGTTCGGTTAAATAAAGCAGAGTAGTTAGAATTTTGGTGGACAAACATATCTGACGAGGATGACATCATTCAGTTGGATGACATTATCATGCAATATTAAACTCAAGGCAATGGTATCCCCTTTTTGTCTGTCCAACTCAGCTCAGCCAGAATCAAAACACACAAGATTTAAGCAACTAGTTTTATCTTTTATGTTGTTTTCAATATTCTTTATCATTTCAATTTAACTTCAAAACTCTTTATAGGGTTGACCTTTAACAATATATACTTGATATTAGTGTCTTACTTTAATTTTATCTATTATTGGCATATTATATTTATGTGTATATTATTTGTTAATTTTGAACAGTAAGTCATATTAAAAAATTATAAATTACAAGAAATTGTGATCAAAAAATCCATTTACATCTGGGTAACGTGAAATTAGAGGAGTGATTAGGGTGATTAACCCCTTTTGAATTATCATGTTCTTAATAAAAGGAGTCATCAGAACTCAACAATATACTATCAAATCTTCATAAGTTAATAACATTAGCATCATATAAATGGACTATTTATTAACATAGAAAGTATATGTACACTTTAATAAGTGTATATTTACAATTCAGTAAGTACATATTTAACTGTCAGTCTAAGTAATTTAGTGTGAACTAGTGCTTCTAAATACTCATTATATTTACGGTAATTATCTAGAATAGTTAAGTATTGAATATCTCTAAATATTTTTGCCATTATATATTATGAAAAATATATCCTAATTAATATTATAAATTAATTATGTTGAGTTTTTACTACTCTAAAGACCTTAATGCTTGGGATTTTGACTTAAAAATTGTATAACTGTTTAATGTAAAAATTTGAAGAAATTTAACATAATAGATGATAATGTTGCAGTGTTTGCATAATGTTCAGTTTTGGAACGATTTAATAACACACTGCCTGGATTGTATGGCGTTGGTATCCTACTTCTAATAAACGAGGAAGATTGAAAAGAAAATGGCGCAAAGATCCATTGGCGCTATACCTTAGCAAGCGATGCAAATACCTTCTGAAATCCAAAATTTTGCACATTATCTCTATACCCTACCCATCTTTCCACACTATGAACACTATTGAGCCCCCTCCATCATTTAAATAGTACAAATCGACTGAACATCTCCTTTAGATCTTAAGTTCCACACCAACAAGTCTACTGAACTGTATACTTGTCTCATAATCAGCATATGACACAGGCATTTGGGTTCTCTTCAGCACTCACCACATGGTAGTACTGAGTCATGTAAGGATTGTAGGCCTTGTAAGCTTTCACAAGCTCAGCAATCTGCTCATTTGGGTCCTTCTTTTTCTCCTCCTTTTTGTCTTCTTCTTTTTTATCTTCTTTCTTTTCCTCTTTTGCTGGCCCAACTGTTACAATCTCTGTCACCCATGATTTCCTTAACTTGCTCACCACGGTTACCGGATCCACGTCGCCGACCACCGTCAGTTTTCTGTCCTTCATGTCCACGGAAATAGAGTCTATACCTGCACATATAGCAGCAATACGAAACAGAGTAAACAACTTATCCCAGGAACATTATCAACCGTTGAGACCAAAAACTGGTCCTTGACAATCATTGAATAGTCAAAACAACTAGACTTGTATGAAGTCTTCACTCCTTGAAGGATTAAATTCAGCAGAAAAAAGGTTTTAATGTTCAAAACCCGAGAAAACTAATTCAAAATTTAATTTCACAGGAACAGAACAGTAACTGTTGTAACTCGAAAGAGGAAAAAGCAGCAAACCTGGAAGGGTGGAGACGGCTTTCATGGCTTTCTTCTTTTCCTTATCATCGTGGAGGTCCAGTTTCAGAACAAGTTTCTACGAAAGAAACACAAATCCTAAGTTAGGAAAACCAAACCCTCTGACGTTTCATGGTAAAAATCCATACTTCTGGAAGAATTAGTAAGAGGACTATCCCGTTATTAAATTATAAATATAAAAAATTATCTTACTAAGAGTCTTTCAGTAAATGATACGGAAGTTGCGAAAGGTTGGACATAATGAAAATCACGTAGAGACAAGTCCAGAAGGAAGAACAGAACAAAGCGTACAAAAATAGGAAATATAAACCAAACCAGTATATCTAATTTGATCGAGGAAACTTTCGCTCACCTTCATTTTGGCTGAGGGTTCAAAGACTTGGGGAGTCTCTGAGCTAATCCGAGAACAAGAAAAGGATATACTAAAAAACTCACGCAAGTGAAAAGCCAAGGCTGTCCAAATAAATGAATCGAAACGATAAATTCCTTGTCAAACAAGGCTTCGATGAAACCACAGGTTTGATGTATGAATAAGTCAATCAAGATGGTTTTATAGTAACTAAGAACCTAAGAGCCTTCTGGAATCAAAGCCAAGGACTTGGAAGAGTAAAAGCGTGGACTTTAGACTCATTCCATTGTGCGCTTGCGGTTGCGGTTGTTGTCGGGTTTTTCTTTTAATGTTTCGTTGAAGCCCCTTCTAGGAATGCGCTTCGCTTCGTTACACTCTTGGGATGACCACTCGAGACTTTGAATCTTTCTTTTCTTCCTTTTAATATTCAAGTTTGAAGTTTTGACGTTTAAATTTCTTTAAGATGCAGTCAAACTGGAGAGAATGCACTGTAGTTCAATCTTCCCATAATTAAACATAATCCCCAAATGAAAATCAAGAGAAAAGTAGTGATGTAAGGGATTGCAAATACGTTATTCCCATTATTAATCATAAAGATACAACTTCTGACGAGTGTAAAGAAGAAAACATCTGCACCATCTTCCTGTCTATAACCTTTACTTAGGCGATGCGATAGAGAGAGGAAGAATCATTGTACATGGAAATGGATGATTTTCTCCAACCATCATAGAATATAAATGGAAAAAACGTCAACTCTGTTTTATAGAAAGGAACTCTTTTTAAGCATGATTTAAGAAAGTGAAAATAGTAGTTTTATGATTTTAGGGTATGTTTGGATGGGGATAGAGGGATGTAATGGAATAGAACGGAACGACTCGAATGATTCAGGTAATTGTTTGGGAGTCTATTTTAAAACATGATAAAATGGTAATTAATGTGCATATATAGTTAGAAAGCTCACGGCCTCTATTATGATCAGACCAGCAATTAAAAGAAACTTTAAACCATCAAATGAAAGGGCGTATTATTTTTTGTATTAATAGTGAGTGGTTGTGAGGCCCAACGCGAGGGATATTTATTTTGCTTTCAACTTAAAATGTCAACATCTTTAATTCAATGGGCGGCTAGAAACCCCGTCCCTTTCATCCATCTTTTTAATATTTGTTTTCATGCCGTGAAGTCGGTTTATAAGATTGTTGAGACGTGACTATGTATAACTGATTTTAATTTATTTATCTTTTGAAATTTAGAGTTAAATAGTTCTTTTTTTATCCTTGCAAATTTATTGAAAGTTAAAAATATTTAATTTATTAATAACACCATACTTAAATTGAGAACCGTATTTTGTAAGTATTTATTTCTTAGTAATAGATTTTTGAAGTAATTTTGTCCACAAAATATAAATAAAAATAAAGAAATCAATCATGTGTTTTTTAAATATTATACATCTTTATATTGTATAAGTTCACATTTGTTAATTTTTCTTGTCATGTTTCATTAAATTATTTGTCTATGATTAAATTTATTTTTAAGGACAAAAAGGAATTTTATATAAAAGGATTTTGACATAATTAAAATTTTTGAATTATTAGCAGTGAAACTCGAAAAAAAAAGGATTGAAAATTGGAAAGGAAGTGCATAAGGAATTGATTTCTATGAAAGAGTTTTACTGCAATTTGTTTGTTAGAATAATCTCCTAGTCTTTAGGTTACTGTTACGTGTGTTTGAATTGTTCCAAGATCCTCTGTTATCACTTGGCTTTATTTTCGCTAAGTGGGTTGTTTTTCTCTTTCTGTTATGATCACGTACTGAATGGCTATTTAAGCCAGTACTGTTATTAATAAAACTAAGTCATCCAGTTTATCGTGTTGTTCTTATTTCATCTCAAGTTTCAAAGTTCCCAACAAATTGGTATCAGAGCCATTCGCAGGCCTGATAACACTTAGCTGCAGCTAATTAAACACTACGTGAGTGAGAGTAGCAGCACTGAAAATGACTTCAGAAGGGAGTTTTATCCAACCAGCCATTCCTCGGTTTGATGGTCACTACGAGCACTGGAGCATGCTGATGGAAAATTTTCTACGATCTAAAGAATTTTGGGAGTTGATTGAGTCTGGCTATATTGAGTCCTCAAGTACATCGGTACAGACCGAGGCACAGCGAAAGAAGACTGAGGAGATGAAGCTAAAGGATTTGAAAGCGAAGAACTATCTCTTCCAGGCAATAGACCGCACTGTTCTTGACACTATTCTCAAGAAAGATACTGCTAAAGATATATGGGATGCCATGAAGAAGAAATTCGAAGGAAATGCTAGGGTCAAGCGGTCTCATCTTCAAGCTCTCCGCAGAGAATTTGAAACTCTTGAGATGCGATCCAGTGAAGGAGTGACAGAGTACTTCTCTAGGGTCATGACAGTGGCCAACAAGATGCGACTTTATGGAGAAGATATGCAGGATGTTAAAGTGGTGGAAAAAATTCTACGTTCTTTAAGTGAGAAGTTCAACTATGTTGTATGTTCTATTGAGGAGTCAAAAGATATTGATGCTCTTACTGTTGATGAGTTACAAAGCTCATTAATAGTGCATGAACAAAAGTTTCAACGACGTAATGGTGAGGAACAGGTTTTGAAGGTGATATCTAACGGAGGAAGAGGTCGTGGTCGTGGTACCTTCAGAGGAAGAGGAAGAGGAAGAGGTCGCGCAGTCTTCAACAAGGCAACTGTGGAGTGTTACCGCTGCCATCAACTTGGACATTTTCAATATGAATATCCTTCTGGAAACAAAGAGGCAAATTATGCAGAACTTGATGAGGAAGAAGAAATGCTTTTGATGTCTTATGTGGAATTATTTCAAGCTAACAGAGAAGATGCATGGTTTCTTGATTCTGGATGTTCTAATCACATGTGTGGCAATCGAACCATGTTCCATAATCTCGACGAAAGTTTTCGACACTCAGTAAAACTAGGGAACAACACTAAGATGGATGTGATGGGAAAGGGAACTGTAAAGCTGTTGCTGGATGGAGTCAATCATGTAGTTACCGAGGTCTATTATATTCCAGAGTTGAAAAATAATCTGTTGAGCATGGGACAGTTGCAAGAACGGGGTTTGGCCATTTTGATCAAAGGAGGGATGTGCAAGATATTTCATCCAGAGAAGGGATTGATAATTCAAACCAACATGAGTACCAATCGAATGTTTATCTTGCTGCCTCAGTTTCAAGCTTCCTCTCAAATACAATCTGATCAATGTTTTCACACACAAACTCAAAACCTGTTTCATCTTTGGCATCGGAGGTATGGGCATCTGAGTTACAAGGGTCTAAGAACCTTGCTGTATAAGAACATGGTACGTGGACTTCCTAAATTCTCTGAATCAAGTGTAACATGCATAGATTGCATCAATGGGAAGCAACACCGTGACCCTATTCCAAGGAAGAGTACTTGGAGAGCCACTCAGAAGTTGGAGCTCATTCATGCAGATATTTGTGGTCCAATCACTCCTACATCTAATAATAATAAGAGGTACATTCTGCTATTCATTGATGATTATAGTAGAAAATCATGGGTGTATTTTTTGGTAGAGAAGTCGAAGGCTTTAAATTTTTTTAAATGTTTTAAAGCTATGGTTGAAAAAGAAACAAGTTTATTTGTTAAGTGCTTTCGCACTGATAGAGGAGGAGAATTCAATTCAAATGAGTTCAATGATTTTTGCAAACAAAGTGGGATCAAGAGGCAGTTGACCACTGCCTATAATCCACAACAGAACGGTGTCGCTGAAAGGAAAAATAGAACCGTAATGAACATGGTTCGTTCCATGTTATCTGATAAAAATATTCCAAAGTCGTTTTGGCCGGAGGCAGTGAACTGGACTATTTATGTCCTAAACAGGTGTCCTACGTGGGCAGTCAAAGACGTCACACCAGAGGAGGCTTGGAGTGGATTGAAACCCTCAGTAGATCATTTTCGGGTCTTTGGTTGCACAGCACACGTTCATGTTCCAGAAGAAAGGAGGACTAAACTTGATAATAGAAGCATTACTTGTGTACTTTTGGGAGTTAGTGAGGAATCAAAAGGCTACAAGCTATTCGATCCTGTTGCTAAGAGAGTTGTCGTGAGTAGAGATGTAATCTTTGAAGAAGAAAAGCAATGGGATTGGGATGTGAGTTATAAAGAAAAACCAGTAGTAGATTTAGAATGGGGTAATAGTGATGGTGAGAATGAAGAGGGGTTGAACGAAAATGGGAATAGAGATACTACTGTTGGAGAGTTAGGAGAAACTCATGATGAGAGAATAAGGGAATTGCGGCAATCTCGTGAGAGACAACATCCTATGTGGATGGGTGATTATGTTAGTGGTGAAGGTCTCTCTGATGATGAAGTTCATATGGTATTCGCGGAGCCCACTGATCCATTGTCTTTTGAAGAAGCTGAGAAGAATGCAAAGTGGAGAGAGGCCATGAACAATGAAATTAAATCCATCGAAAAGAACCAAACATGGACACTCACTGAGCTGCCTGCTGGAGCCAAAAGATTAGGAGTGAAGTGGGTTTACAAAACTAAATACAATGAGCAAGGAAAGATTGATAAGTACAAGGCTCGTTTGGTTGTTAAAGGGTACTCTCAGAAGTATGGAGTAGACTATACAGAAGTTTTTGCACCAGTGGCAAGGATGGATACAGTAAGAATGATTATTGCTCTAGCTGCACAGAAGAATTGGACGATTTTTCAGCTAGATGTTAAGTCAGCTTTTCTTCATGGTAAGTTAGATGAGGATGTTTACGTGGAGCAACCAAGAGGATATGAGAAAAGGGGAAGTGAGCATCTGGTTTACAAGTTACACAAAGCCTTGTACGGATTAAAACAAGCTCCACGAGCTTGGTTTAGTCGACTTGAAGCACATTTCCTTAGTGAAGGGTTTCAGAGGTGCTCTAGCGAGCAAACGTTATTCACAAAAAACACCAGAGAAGGAAAAATCATCATCGTAAGTGTTTATGTTGACGATTTAATTTTTACTGGCAATGATGAAGTTTTGATGTCTGCATTTAAAAACTCTATGTTAAGGGCCTTTGACATGACTGACTTGGGAAAGATGAGGTTTTTTCTTGGGATCGAGGTACTTCAAAAGTCTGATGGTATTTACATAAGCCAAAAGAAATATGCATTGGAGGTTTTGAGAAGGTTTAATATGATGGAAAGTAATTCGGTGAACAGTCCAATAGTTCCAGGTTTCAGAATAAGCAAAGGAGAAAATGACGACCCCGTTGATGAAACGTACTACAATTGCAGTTAGTGGGTAGTTTAATGTATCTCACTACCACGAGACCTGACATGATGTTTGTTACTTGTCTCATAAGTAGATATATGGCAAAACCAACGAAGATTCATCTTCAGGCAGCTAAGAGAGCACTTCGATACTTAAGAGGGACTGTGAACTATGGAATTCATTATAAGAAAGGAGGAGATGGTGAGCTGTTGGCATTTACAGATAGCGACTACGCTGGAGATATGGAAGACAGGAAGAGTACCTCTGGTTATGTTTTTTTAATGAATTCAAGTGCTGTTTCATGGTGTTCAAAAAAACAGCCTATTGTGACTTTATCAACCACCGAAGCTGAGTTTGTGGCAGCTGCAGTGTGTGTTTGTCAAGGAATCTGGATAAAAAGAATTTTAAAGGAGTTGGGACAATCTGATGGAGGTTGTACTACTGTGATGTGTGACAACAGTTCAACCATCAAGCTGTCTAAAAATCCAGTGATGCATGGTCGCAGCAAGCATATTGATGTAAGATTTCATTTCTTAAGGAATCTTACTAAGGAGGGTATAATCGAATTAGTTCATTGTGGGAGTCAAGATCAAGTGGCAGACATAATGACCAAACCATTAAAGTTTGACGTTTTTCAAAAGCTTCGGAAGTTGCTGGGAGTGTGTGCAGTTTCAGAGGCAAGTGCAATGTCAGTATAAACTAATTGCTTCACAGCATTTAGTTTAAGAGAGGGAATGAAAGAGTTTTACTGCAATTTGTTTGTTAGAATAATCTCCTAGTCTTTAGGTTACTGTTACGTGTGTTTGAATTG
>JANITW010000235.1:53264961-53278270 GCA_027564335.1 Erythroxylum williamsii
ATTTAACACTATATCTATATTTTCATCCCATTAACACGATGTTTATGAATATATACATGTACACCCCATGTTCATGCAGATGACAGTGAATTTATCAGATTTATTTTATAAATTCATAACTCTAAAAGATTTATTCACTACTTACTTATTGAAAACTACAAAATCTTCAATTATCTTCAAACCCTAAACTCTATGCAAAATCACGTTCTCCTCTATAAAAACTGACACTTCTGATTTTTCTTAGGCAGAAGAAAAAATAGCAGTTTGGTAGAGGAAGGAAAAGCAAAGTAATTCCTCAGAAGGAATTTGACGGAAAGGTTTGTATGTTGAAGAGAATCTGAAGGAGGTTACAACTAAAGAGAAGGAAACTTAAACTAAACACTTAACTTTCTAACTTTCAGATAACGTCACTCTCATATAACTACTTACTTTTAACAAAGTTTCTTAAGTCACTTATTAAGTGATACTTGTCACTTCCCTAAGGCTTAACTCTAATTAAGTTGCTTTTGAAACTAACTCCATTAATCTCATCTTCACAATCTAACTATCTCCAATCATCATTAATTCGTATTCCTATTTTCCATAAATTTCCATAATTCTCTATAATTTCTGAAAATAAATCTTAAAATTATCAAAATTAAAAAATATTACAATTTCACTAACCCATAAAATTTTCAATATAATTAAATTCCAAATTCCCAAAATTCCCGAAATCACAACTTAGACCAAATATGCTCGAAATTATTGATGAATGCATGTACAATTATTTTCATGTACAACAATTTTACTATTCATGTGCATGTGTATGTCATTTTATGTATGAGCATGAAAGTGCAAATTCTAAGCTCTTATTGAATACTTTTATTTACTATTCTAGCCTCCTCGTAGATAATGGGATGTTACAATTTATACTTGCTTTCTCCTAGAATGGACGGTTAAGATCTAATGGTACATATTGACCATATAGAATTCTTTACACTACTTTACATACTTCATATACATTATGTATATATCTACATCATTCTATAAGCTTCTATAAGGTTCCCTATTGTTCCACAATGTTCCATAAGCTTCCACAAGCTTCCATAGTCATCTACCATGTTACAAAAGCTTCCAGAATCTTCCATAAGATTTCAACATGCTCTAGAAGACTCTTTTGGCCCCTAAATCTCATCTTGTAGGTTTTAAAACATGTGGAACGTGACAACTAGGAGAAGAAAGCGATAGCATCCAAGAAGCACAGCGCATAATAGAGTAGAGGAAGATAAAAAGCAATGCAAACAGCACAAGAAAGCAAAATGATGCACAACAAAGGAAAAGTGACAAATGAAACGACACAATAACAGTGCATGCCAAAGAACAAAACGCACAACAGAAACAATCCAAGAAGTCTGGAGAATGAAAAGCATAATACAATAAGAAATAAAAGTAGTAAAACAGAACAATCCAAAAGACACCAAGATGCAAGCTTAAGGAAGCCAAAACATAGGTAGCCAAACCAACAAGGCAACAATCAGTAACATACAGCGTAGAGAAGAGCAAATAGTAAGTGAAAAACGTAGCAGCCAAGGAAAAAAGACCAGCAAAGAAGGGCATCAAAACGACACCCAAAAGGAGAAAATGTTAAAAGATAAAAACACAACACACAGAAGCACAACAAAGCAAAAATGCACCATTAGGAGAAGTTAGTAGAAAAAGGACACAATAGTTAGACAGAACACAATGCAACAAAAGTATAAACAAAGAAGAAAATGTAGCAAAAAAATGCAACAGTAGGGTAAGTACCTAGAAGAGATAAACATTATCTTCATTCAAACCCATTCAAAATGGAGGAGATAAGAAGGAAGTATAAATGAGCCAGAAACATGCACTACTTGGAGTTAATCCGTGAGCTTATAAAAAGATAGCAGCTGTGGACGAAAATAATGAGCAAGTAGTTACGAAGAAGAGAGTTTCTGATAGGCGTTGTACTCTTCCAAAACTAATAGGAGTGATTGGGATTATAAGGAACCTATTTCCAATTATTTTGAGTTGGTTCAGGGTTGGTGGAGGGATTTTTCAAATAGAGAAAGGGCTGGTCTAAGATTTGAAAGTGGAGCACTTTAATGAGTTTTCCTAATCCTTTATTTTCCTTATTTATGATTTTCCAAGCTTAGTTATGATTAATTATTGAATTTTATTTTAGACATATTTGTTTTGATCATTTGGAATATTATTTTTAATTTAATTCAATTGATTACTGGGTGAATTTATAGTTTATGGAATTACTGAAATTTTGACATCAAATTTCAGTGGTTGATTGTGTTTCTTTGTGCTTGATATGTTGAGCTGGTTCAGTTTCTAAGAGAAAAAAGATTTCTAAGAGAAAAAAGAAATGAGTAGAAGCTAACTGGTTCTTTTTATTTAATTAATTTGATAAATGTCTCAAATTATCTCGAATATATCACAATTGCATTACTAAACTAAAATTTAAAACTTGCTTGTTCATTTGCAAATATTAGGTTAGATTTATGTTTTATTTCTTTGATTCCTAAATTTAATTCCCTTTTATTACGCATTAGTTTAGCATAATTCATAGGTTCCCATAATTATAACTATTTTATTTTTGGATTTCTTTTATATTTATGCGTAAAGTTAGTTGTATGAATATAACTTAATGTATTGTTCTCAAAATAATCATCCATTACAAAATTGGATTTTATTTTTATTCTAAGAATATGTTATAAGTTTGTTTTGTTAAGTTTTGATGTTGTATAGTACTAATGTGGTTAAAAAATATATATTATGTGAATGTGTTAATGATGTTTATATTTGTTTGTAAATTCTTTTTGTGTAAGTGAAATTATTAGGATGTAATTGTCTCTTTTAAAAATATTGTAATTAGTAAACTAATTTAGTAAATTAACTTTCCTCATAGGTTCAACTCTTATTTGCTCTATATTAGGTTGTTTAATAAAGTAATTGATAAACTGAAAGTAAATAAGGGTTTAATTTGTATACGCCTAACGTCACTTACCAAAACAAAGTTCTTGGTCTAGTAGATATCAATCTTGATGGACTTAACCAATAGACTTAGGCTACTCAAGCACACTAGTCTCTTCTCAGATCTAAAAACTATATGCATCTTTGAAAGATCAAATGATTAAACTTGATGAAGATCTTAGAAAAGATATTGAAATACAATAGTTTGGACATGATTTCACAAACAAAGAATAAGAACTTTGAAGGGTAAAAGAATTACTTCAGAAAATGGAAGCAGACATGCAAACAAAATAGTCTAAGATTGTTTATGGAGCTTATCCTACTACTTTTCCAGTATCTATTCACCCCCCATCTTATCACTGATTATGAAAATTTGTTTAAAATGAACTGTACTTTAATTAGGCAATATATTCATCCTACCACCAAATCTGGCAAACCTACGAAGACCAAAACTGAAAGAACTCATGATCTCTCACCTTCATTCACTAAACCTGTTGATCCATGGACAAAACCTTTGCAGATTAAAACCCCACCTTGATCACTTAAAACCCAACCTTCTCTATATACTGAAAAAGATAAAGCTCCTCAATAAGAGTTCACTGCAACTCTTACATTAATATCGAATTAAGAAGAATCTGAAAAACAAACATCTAAAGAATCTGAAATTTTTGAACAATCCTCAAAAGGCTTATAGAGTAATTCGTAGATTTATCTAAATTAGCTCAGATCATGATGACTATGCTTGAAACATCTCAATCAACGGAATTCGAACCAAATATCAGTGAAACTACATCTACAAGGACTGAACTATTCAAATCTTCACCACCACCTGTACAAGTACCCCCAACCAAACTTACTTCAAGACCCTAGTTTACTTTTGATAATCTTTCACCTAAAAAATATACAGTCCATGTGAATTTGGAGCTTAGTGTGAATATGCTACTGACTTGATTCTAGAATCACCATCATAAGCTATAATAACCCTTCCATATACATGGCTTTGATGGCTTGATACAAGAATAGTATCAAAGTTTAGATAATTTCATGTTTAGGATTCTCTTCTCTTCACGGAATTCAAATTTTATCAAATTGACTTGAAAGCTATAGTCATCCAGCTACTGCATTAAACTTCGAAGACTTGATAGTTGATAGCCGCTGTTCATATAGGTTTTTCTTTTTGAAAATTCGCTGTACCAATAGCTGCCAAGAGCTAGCGCCAGCTAAAACTGTTCCTATTTAATTTCATAAATCATCCCTTAGATAAACTTGAAAATTAGATTTCTCCAAATAATGAAAAATGACGAGAGATAATTAAGACACTTACGATCAAGCTACTAAATGTTTTAAGCCATAAATTTATGTTGGACTGAAACCTTACAATTCCAGCATTAAATCCTGGAGCCAATTTCTCCACTCTGTTTCGTGGAAAATTGCTTAAACACAATCGCTTTAGGTGATGAATTAAATGTCTACGTAGACATCTGCAAGACTCGGCAAATTAGGACCTCAAGAATCCCCAAATGATCTTCATCTAAATGAGCTATACATCAAAGACCATAACGAAATTATTGTGCAATTATTCCAAGAAAATTTGGGAAACCAAAACGCAATAACTGCTACACATAAGTTCCCCTGCGTGAAAATGACTTAGAATATGAATTTACATACGGACTATGCGGTTAAAGGATTGGCCTCATCATTTCATCTATACTGCAGTTTCAAATCCGTATGGACGTCCTGGCGATTTCCAATGCATCTTCAACTGAAGATGCTTTCTGCAGCTTAGATTTATCAACCATAGGTTGGCTCCTTGCAAGTTGAGGGAGCAACTGAAATTCCTGAGACGTCATGGCCCAAAATGTTATGAAGCAAATCAAGATTTTTTCTGGGATCAGTCTCATACTGGGGAAAAAAAAAACAGCTAAATTGTCAATAGATCCAAATTTGTACCTCAGAACTTCCACTTTCAACAAGGACTCCTTTTAGTTTACCTGTGGCAGTAAGTCTTCATTAGATAAAGCTTTAGTGGACAACTATATTAACATCATAAATGTAAGGCTTGGCTTGGCTTGGCTTGGCTCGTGAAGCATGTTATGTTACCAGAATCAATCCAGAACGTGGCGATTTTAGGATCAAAATTTCCAATTTCAATAGTCTCTCCAACTGGCCAATAAAGGCAAATAAGTTAGATAAGAGTCAAAACCTAAAAGCCTCTAAAATTGCACGATTTTGTTATGGAATAGTCATTTAGAAAATGTAAGAATATGTAATATTCAGAAAATGTAAGACTAGGTACCATTGTCTCCAAAAAACTGCCACCATACTTTTCTAGGGCTTCCTTCATACTCAAAAACTCTCGAGTAGAAATAAGGGAGATAGTCATATCTGGACAACAGAGAGTTACATAATCAACAACAAAGCCACATTAACATGACCTACAAGTATCATTAGGGGCCAGAACAACTCATGAGCACAGAATGGGTGGCAACTTACGTGCTAGTTTGAGCACTAAGTAGTGCTTTAACACAATGCTGTGCTGATCGTCGGGCATGGTCTACATGTTCAACTCGTGCCATGCGATTGTATAACTGTTTTATGTAAAACATAAACACGTACAGTTTGAGAGCAGATTAAAGCTGATTGCTGCTTTTTCTTACCTTTAAGGGAAATGCTGCC
The DNA here is from genome assembly GCA_027564335.1 of Erythroxylum williamsii. NCBI lineage: Eukaryota > Viridiplantae > Streptophyta > Magnoliopsida > Malpighiales > Erythroxylaceae > Erythroxylum > Erythroxylum williamsii. The sequence continues at coordinate 53,270,620 of JANITW010000235.1, forward strand.
ACATCTCCAATTGCAAAGATTCCAGGTACGCTAGTCCTAAAAAGACTGTCAACCTGAGATATAAAGTTTCAAATGAACGGTTGCTGTACGTGGTACTGTAAGAATGTAAAACACTTATGAAGGTAAATTAGGAACCGCTTCTGATGATTATGAACTGAGGCCATGCTATAACTCACAGCATGTTTCCCTGATTCTGTGTTATTTCTATGTTGAAACTTAAAACAACCACCTTTGCATCATATGAGGTGAATGCATGAATTTCAGGTCCAACATATAACAGCTCGTTCAGACAGAAACCAAATTACCAGTCCATTTAAAATGGTTACAAGATGGTCTGGAGAAATTCCTATGCAATTGCATTTAAGAAAGACAATGAATGATATTTACCACATCATAGCCTTTTGGGAATATATAATCTAAACATGCAACAACAGATTTACATCCAATCTTCACGATATCGTGTTCAACACAAGTAAAAATGTTCACAAGGTTTCTAGGTCAAGAATTGTAGGCAAGAAAACCAGTGGACATATCCTTACATGAATTCCACCAACATTGTTGTTCAATCCAACCCTTTCAAATGGACTGACAGTCGGCTTCGCCCCAATACCAATTATTGCCTGCACAATGAGTAAAAGGAATAAGAAATCATTTCCTACTTGATCTCTTAGACCGAAAAAATAGAGATAGAGGGCATCCCATTGATAAGGAATATGCCCTCTAGAGAACTATGCCAAAATAAGAAAAGGTACAGGAATTATTAATTCATCAGCAAATAAAGCTCGAAACTTACAGTATCTGCTTCTATAGTGGAACCATCCTGAAGTTTAATAGCAGCAAGATGGCCATTGGAGCCAGCTGCTAAGTTTTGTATAGAGGCACCCTGGACAAAGATAAGATATCAAAACCCCTGATTGCAAAGATAAGATATTAAGGTTAAAATCAAACAGAGCTGCTCTTTTCCTGGTTCAATGGAAAGCATAAAAGGCTCCACCAAGATTTCCACAGTGGATGATGCTTTGAACAGTAAGAGGTGCTTACATGAGACATCCAAACAGATTATAGGATACCTTCAAAAATTTGACACCTTTCTCTTGGTATAATGCTTCATATCTCTGGGCTAGTGAAGGAGTGAACAACCTTTGCAAAAGATGATTCTCTGGAAAAATTATCTGTTCCAGATTACATAAAGGTGCGTAATCAGATAAATTGTGAAATAGTCAGCAAGTATCCGACATTGAAATGTATGAATCTGTATCAAAATTCCAGAAAGTAAACTTTCATGTCCAGAATGGAGCCAGTTATACATAGTAAGCAAGCTTAGGGGTGAAAAACAACTGAAAATTAAAATTGATTGGATAGACAAAGTCTTATGCTCTGCAACTGCCAACAAAAAAAATGTTGTTGAACCAGAAATGAAAGGCATCAAGAATAACAACAATTCATACTGTTGTGTCAAGTTTCCAACCGACACAAGCTGCAGCAACTTCCATGCCGATATAACCACCACCAACGACAACCACCTTTTGTGCCTTCTCCTGTAAGAATTTAGGAAACCTATTGTCACTCATAAGAATTAAGTAATTGCTTGCAATACTCTTGATATTAAGTAATCTGTGAAAGATGCATGCGTTTCCCCTGATAGGCTAAAAATTATAGTTTCTTTAGAATGCTGCAACTCAATTAAGCAAAAGCTAAACATCTCAAACCTCTTGCATAATTTTCGCAAATATCATTCAAATTTCTCAAGTGTTCACCATGAAAACAAATTTATGGGTAAAAGAGCAAGATTAAGGACATTATAAGCTTTGAGAATAAAGTGGAAGAGAATGTTAAAAAGCAAATTTACCAACGACAATATAAGCGAGTCAGCATCTGCCACATCCCTGATGTAGTGTACACCAGGTAAGTTTCCCCCAACTTTTTCTGGAAGTCTGAAATGAAGATTATTGAGAAATCAAGATATATTTGCCTTATTTTACACGTAATCAAGAAATATTTCACAAGAAAAGGTTTGTGCAGTAGTGTTATGTGTCTGCCTCAGTGATTGATAAGTAGGGCTAATTGTGAGTCTTTACCTTGATGCAGTACATCCTGTAGCAATAATAAGGGTTCCATACTTAAGAAGCTTGCCAGAGTTTGTTGCAAGTGTTTGTCTTTTGATATCAATATTGGTTACTGGATCTTCATACAACATCTAAACAAGAAAACCACGAAGAAAAGAGAAAGAATGTATTATGTATGACAAAGCAGCCACTAAGACAATAAGATGCTGCAGTGACACAAGCTAATAACAATTCATTGTATGTCGGCATTTCAAACTGATATGGGAGCTTGCTAATCATATTTCACAAAAAAAACAAAATTATGTCTTATATGTCAAAGATAGACATAGAAACAAACCCCAAAATGAACTAGAGAAGTTAGCTTGAATTCAACCAGTATTTATGTATATCTTAGTAAACAAAGTGGTACCTCTATTCCTTTCTCTTTATACCATTCAGGAGTTTGCCTTTCCCCTCCAGATCCAACACAAGTATGAAAACCCTGTACGTAGTCAAAGAACCAACCTACATCAAAAAGTAGATCGCCAATGCAAAAAATAACTTAAAAATGGAAAATTCCAGAAGAAACAAAATTTTATCAGACCATGTAAGCTGATTAAGACTATATACTCTTTTAATAGAATAAGCAAACAAGTATTCTTAAGCATCAATGATGATTTCATATACCATTTGCAAAGTATGAATAAAATGCTTACAGGTAAGCGAGCAGGCTTCTTATCAAGTGGAAACAAGTAACCTTTAGTTAAAGCTGGTCGCTCGTAAGGGGCATAAGGCTGCAACCATTAACATCAGCACCATGATTTTTTAAATATCAGCGTATGTGTGTCTCTCTATATGTGTACATATTTAAAAACAACAGCTTTTAAGTAACTGAAAATAGGTAAACTTGGACGCAACAAGATATGAAAACCTCTTTAGAAACGATACAGAGCCTGCCGTCAGCCATTCCATGTTCGACGAAAGTCCGCGCTGCATAACCCGCCGCATTTCCGCCACCAACGATTACGAACCTACTTGCCCACATTCAGAAAAGAAAATTAACAGAGCAGATGAAATGAGAAAACCAAAAAGATAGTTAAAAGAAGAAGTAGAGTTGAAACTTACTCGCGATTATCGTTGGAGAAGTCAGCGGCAACGACATAGTTACGGCGGAGGGTACTGAAAAGGGAAGAAGAAGACAAGCGGAAGCTCCGATGAAGCGAAGATCCCGACCAATGCTTTAAAGTAAGGGAATTGGAAATAGTGGCCATTAACCTGCGATTCACTATATGAATGAAAAGAAAACAGGATTAAAGAAAAGCAGTATCTAAGACTAACTGTATGAAGTATTTATAGACCTGGCAACATTCTTTGGGTTTGATGAACAAAATAATATGGAAGGGGCAAAGACTTGGCTCTATAAGAGGCCGAAAGGTCGTTACGTTTTTATGGGTTGGTTTACTGGAAGGAAGATGGCGTTTGTTTTAATATGTATGTTAAATAGGGTGCGTCTTAACCAAAAAAAAGGTTGGCACGAGCAGTTCAACATTCTCATTCTTTAACTAAAGGTCTCAAATTTGAATCATGGGAATGGACAAATGTATTTGGCCAGCACTTTATTCCTTACAACCTAACCGAGTGCTAGCGGAGATTAGTCTGAGAGTGAATTAAAGATACCTTCCCATAATTAGAACCCTTTTAGAATACCTCGAGGGATAACAAAAAAAAAGAAAAATAGGGGATTTCTTAACGATAATAAAAAACCCAAGAAAACGTAAAAGTGGTAGGCAACAAGGATCAACGTAATATGACCGTTGCTCTTTGTCTCTTTACAAAAGAACAATCGGAACAACAGTGAGAAGAGAGCCGTTGATTGCTTCTATTTTGGGGAGTCAGATCGACGGCACGGTTTGTTCCTTTTCGACTTGTTTCTTTCATCCTTGACCTTACTGTAGTTAAAAACTGCCAGTGACTTTGGGTTTGGTTTGGTTGTAGTTTTGGTTTTAGCGTAATATGACCGTTGCTCTTTGCCTCTTTACGAAAGTACAATCGGAACAACAGCGAGAAGAGAGCCGTTGATTGCTTCTATTTTGGGGAGTCAAAGATCGACGGCACGGTTTGTTTCTTTTCGACTTGTTTCTTTCATCCTTCACTTTATTGTAGTTAAAAACTGCAGTGACTTTGGTTTGGTTTGGTTGGAGTTTTGGTTTTGGTTTTGGTTTTCGATTAAGCAACGATCACCCTCTTCAGCTTTGAGTCTTTCATCTTCACCAGCGTCCTCTTCACTTTGCCGAAGGCCTGTGACAGCAACTGAAGTCTCCAGTATTTGCAATGGCTTCTCATAATGCTCTCAACTCCACTGAACAAGAAGGGTATGCTACAATGAAAGTACGCATTTGGGAAAGAGGACCCTCTTCCTCCTCCCGCACCTGTTTTACAGAACAATCAACCTAACTACAGGGCAGTTCTTACCGCACACTCTAATCAAGGCACTAGAGCAAGGGAACTGAATTGGCCCGAAGAGGAGCCCATCGAGATTGCTGAGGGAGACATTAATTTGGTTCGAGGAGACTTCGGTATGGGTTTGGAATTGTCCAACACCTTCAGAGGTAAACTTGACCAACAATGGGCAATAGCTATTGTGATTAAATTGCTTAGAAGGAAATTGGGTTTCAACCTGCTCAAAAGCCGGTTGCTAGCAATGTGGAATCCTAAAGGTCCTGTTAAAATCGTAGACATTGAAAATGACTTTTACCTGATCAAATTTGTGGAGGAAGGCGATTATATTCGGACACTAACCTAGGGGCCGTGGGTGATTTCAGGTCATGACCTTTCCGTTCAGCTATGGCACCCAGGGTTTAGACCATCCACTGGTAAGATTTCCCGCGTGGTTGCCTGGGTGCGCTTCCCCGAGCTTTTTGTTGCAAGATATCACCCATCAATCCTCACCGCCCTAAGAAACTTAGTTGGTCGAACAGTTAAATAAACAACAATACCCAGAATTTGCAAAGGGGAAAGTTCGCCAGAGTCGCCGTTGACATCGACCTCAGCTCCCCCCTCCACTCAGTAGTCGAATTAGATGGAGAGCTCATCAAAGTTGCCTACGAAGGATTGCCTAATTTTGTTTCACCTTCGGAAGAGTTGGACACAGTGTCGCGACATGTCCCACCAAACTACCCAAACAACAAGCCACAAAACCCAATGCTGGAAATCAAGGAACGACCACTCTAATCGAACATCCAAGTGCATCGTCCACTGGTGGTCTTCGGAAAGAAGAGTATGGGCCATGGACATAGGTGCAGTGCCGCAACCATCGGCTGACGGACTCCCCAACGGTCCAAAGAAGTGACAGAACAACCAGCGTCAATCAGAAGGGGTTGAGGGGCTTAAGGTTTATGGAGTATCTATCAGAGAATCCTTAGATTAAGGAGGAACACCAACCACACGACAATCACCCCTCGCAACTCCAAACCCATTCAATGATAGTACCTAACCGACCAAAGACAGCCAATGACACAAAGCCTAAGAGGCTGTCGACTATGGGCCTGAGTGGGCCGCACAACCATAGATCGAGGCTGACCTAGGCCATCCCCACCCTGACCACCCAACAGACCCACCGCAGCCCAACCCAACATTCCAACATTTTAACCCACCTTCCAGCAACCCACTCCAAACCATCTCTAACCTCCACCGTTTTCCCAAAACGATAACAGCAACATATCATAACAAAGATTCCTATGCAGCCGTAGCTATTCGCTCCCACGTTGATATTATTATCAAAGACCAAACCTTTCTTATGCCTATAAATAAAGAGATGGGCTGTAGGGATATGGAGGAGGATCCAATTGGCGACAATTATAATACCGTGTCGATATCCTCACTCCAAAAATATATGTTACCTCCATCGAGACCACCTGATTCAAAAACAGATTTTACCCCTGAACCTGAAACCACTTTTGATTTCGATACCCAGATGGATGAGATTCCATAGACCCACACAACAACCTAGTGTCGGGTGCTGACTGATATCACAGATAACTGTTAAGCTTAGTGATTTTCTTTCTCCAAATATTGTTTTTATGTCGATATTCATATGGAACTGTCAAGGGGCTGGAGATAGGACCTTCAATTCCATCTTCAAGAACTATATCTGAATTCACAAACCGCTCCTTGTGGTTTTGGTGGAGCCACACATAAGCGGTATACGAGCGTTAAAGGTCATTAGAAGTTTGGGTTTTGCGCACTCGTTCTAAGTGAAAGCAGAAGGATATTCGTGTGGCATCTAGTTATTATGGAAAGCTGAAATCGTCGTTCCAATTCTGCTCGCTCGCCGACAATTTGTGCATACGACGACACAATAGGACCAAGGGTCTTTTGACTTCATAGCCATCAACGCCAGCCCTACATATTCACTGCAACACTTTTTATGGACGAATCTATGTAAAATTGCTAGGGTTACCTCCCAACCATGGCTTGTGGGTGGAGACTTTAATGCCAAGCTGGAAAGCTCTGATAAACGTGGAGGATCACGACTCCAACCTATTGTCAATTCACAGTTTAGGGACTGTATGCCAAATTGTTAACTCTACGGCCTTGGATTTTCAGGACCAAAATTCACCTAACGAAGGGGACAAATTCTCGCCAGATTAGACTGAGTTTTTTTGATCTACTTCTTGGTAGTCTGCCTTCCAAAGCACAACTGTCACTCACTTACCCTTCCTGTAACTCATAGGCCCTTCAAAATTGCACACATTCTCCTGTGACTCATAGGCCTTTTTTATTTTAGTCTGCTTGGTTGACTCGTGAAGGTTTTGACCAAGTTGTAGCTGATAATTGGAACCCTACCAGTTCTGAATTTAGTGGAGCGCTCAGAAATTTTCTGATAGTCTCTAGCATTGGAACTCTACTCATTTCGGAAATATCTTCCATAAGAAAAAATGTCTGATGGCTAGACTCCAAGGCATACAAACAAGGATAGAAGACGAAGACTCACCTTCTATCAGAGAGCCGGAGGAGTATCTTTGATCTGAATTGGAACAAGTCCTCACTCAAGAAGATCTCTACTGGTATCAGTGTTCTAGAAGTCAATGGCTAGGACAGGGAGAAAGTAATACGAAGTACTATCATGCTATCATTGCGACCAAACGTTGGCACGTGAAGATAAATTCCTTAAAAGACAAAAATGGAGGCAAGATATCAAATTCCACAGGCATCAAACGTCTAGCCCAAAACTTCCTCGAGAAACTCTATACAATGGATTTACGACCTCCTACAGTCCATCTAATCAATGGTCTCTTCCCTCCCCTACCTCAGCAAGCTATTTCCAAGCTAGAATGTCCACTCCACCCCGACGAGATTAAGATGGCCTTCTATCATATGGCTCTTAATAAGGCTCCAAGATTTGATGACTTCATGACGTTATTCTACCAATCCCAATGGGACATTGTCGGTGTTGGGTCCCAGACCCTCCACAATCGGTATTGTCCTCTTTGGCCATGGGCGGCGGCGTCCACATGCATCCACTACCATTGATCTCAAGGTTTTGTTGCACTTAGTGCACGCCTCCACTACCATTGACCTTTTATGTTGGGTCTTAGACCCTCCAC
>JANITW010000235.1:53345432-53360092 GCA_027564335.1 Erythroxylum williamsii
AACAATTTATTAAAATAAGTATTCATATTTTTATGAATACTTATTATATTTGGCACTAGTACATATTTAATATAGGAGTTTTAACGTTAATTATCTTCTAACATATATGATTACAAGCATATATGTTTGATCTTAAGTTTACAAATATTTTAGATCTCAATCCATAAACCTTAACCCATAACTTGTGATAGAGCTCCTGTGAGGCTTATTGGTAAAAAATACAAGGAGCCTAGGAGTCACAACGAGAACTTGTGATCTTGATTCACATGTCTTAACTTAGATGTTTTGTAATCTTTCGCTAACATGAATGATACTAATTATGGATTCACTCTTTTAAATTAACAGTTGTCCATAAATGAGTTTCCAGGATAGATCTTGGATGTATAGACGATTAGTCACTGATGGTTTCGTTAACTTTGAATTTGTTGAGGGAATTAAAGCTTTTATTCATTATGTATGTTCTCAACCTACATATACGGATGGGCCAAAGATCAGATGTCCATGTAAAAAGTGCAAACACATATTTTTCTGTACTATTGATGAAGTTAATAGGCATTTGTTGAGAAAAGGGTTTGTCCCTAATTATTTTGGGTGAACACGACATGGGGAACCCGAAATTTGTAGCATCTTAAGGGGTAATTAAACAAAATCATCTGTCAACCTAAATGAGTATGAAGGGGGATTGGATTTAAAAAAAATTATATGGATGGAACTGAAAATTCATATATGCAGATGGTTTATGATGGGGCAGTTATACCTTTGAGGAAAATAGAGAAAATCTTGAAAAAGAACCTAACCTAGAAGCAAAATAGTTTTTTTGACTTACTATAGTCAGTTGATCGAGAATTATGGTCAAATTGTGATACAATGACTCAATTGTCATCAATTGCTCGAATATTGAACATAAAGTCTGACGAGTATATTTCGAACTGTAGTTTTGATAAATTTCTTGAATGGTATAATGAATCATTGCCTATTGATTATATAATGGTTGATAGTTTTTTACAATATGAAGAAGCTTATTAGGGGTCTTGGTTTGCTTATTGAAAAGATTGATTGTTGCAAATTAGGATGTATGTTGTATTGGGGAGATGATGTGGACTTAGTAGAGTGCAAATTTTGTGGTCAATCTAGGTTTAAGCCTAGAAAGCGTTCAATGAAACAAAAATTAATACCATAGAAGTAGATGTATTATTTTCCACTAACTCCGAGACTTCAAACACTATATGCTTCTGATGTTACTACATCTCACATGAGATGACATGCTGAACACGAACAAGAAGATGGAGTAATAAGTCATCCATCAGATACATTGGCATGAAACATTTCAATGACACCAATCTTGATTTTGTAGTTGAATGTTGAAATGTTAGGTTAGGATTGTCAAAGGATAGATTCCAACTTTTTGGTCAATTCGAGCAATAACATTCATCATGGCCAATCATAATTACTCCTTATAATTTGCCTCCTTAGATGTGTATGCAAAAGGCAATTATGTTCTTCACAGTGATTGTGCCAGGGCCTACAAATCCAAACCATATGATGTTTTTTTACAACCATTAATATCTGAATTGCAACATTTTTGGGAATATGATGTTCAAACATATGATGTCTAAAAAAACATAATTTTGTGTTGAGAGTGACTTTGATGTAGACCATTAGTGATTTTCTAGCATTTGCCATATTATTTGGATGGAGCACAACTAGAAAATTGGCTTGTCATTACTGTGGACATGATTCTGATGCGTTTTATCTTCCAAAAGGGGGCAAAATATGTTAATTTGACAATCACAGAAAATTTCTTCCTTCAGATCATCTATTTCGACATAATAAACATAAGGTCATTAAGAAATAGGATGGTAAAAATACCCCATCCTCCTCTCAAAGCTGGTGAAGAGATTTTGCAACAGATTGAGAAATTAGACTTGCTGAAAGTAACAAAATTTGAAGCTGATAAAGTAAATATAAACATATTGAAAAACTAATTTGATACGTCATAATCTAGATGTGATGCATATTGAGAAAAACATTTTTGACAACTTGTTCAATACCATTATGAATATTGAAGGGAGGATAAAAGACAATGCAAAATCTAGATCTGATTTGCAACTCTTTTGTAGAAGATATGAGTTACATAAACATTTTCACACCGGTAATTATCCAAAAGCATTTTACACTTTGGACAAGAAACAAAAGGAGCTTTTTTTGTGAATGGTTGAAAAGTCTAAAGTTTCTATATGGTTTTGTTTCAAACTTGGCTAGGTGTGTGAATCTCAGGAAGTACAAATTATCTGGGATGAAAAGTCATGATTGTCATGTATTTATGCAAAGGCTAATTCCAAATGCATTTTAGGAGTTTCTACCGATTAAGGTATGGGAAGCTATAATAGAATTAAGCTTGTTTTTCAAAAGCTTAACATCATCTGAAATCAAGTTGGATGTAATGGAAAAACTAGAAAATGAAATTCTAGTTATTTTGTGCAAGTTAGAAGGGATTTTTTCTCCAAGTTTCTTTGATTGTATGGAGCATCTACGTGTGCATTTAGCACACGAGGCAAAACTAGCCGTTCTAGTTCAATATTGATGGATGTATCCATTTGAGAGGTAAGTCGACATAAATTATTGCAATGACTTTACATGATTTATCTACAAATTGTAATAACCATTTTCTCTAATATAGGTATTTGCATCACTTGAAAAAAATGTAAAAAACAAAGACAAAGTTGAAGGCTCCATATGTAATGTTTATTTAGTGGAGGAAGCAAGTACATTTTGTAGACATTATTTTGAGCCGCATGTTCACACAAGAGAAAGAAAAGTTCCTTGTAATGAAGATGGGGGAGGAATGAGTGGTTCTGATGGAAACTTGTCCATTTTCATATATCCTAGATGAACATATGGACGTGCAACAAGAAGAATGTTAACAGAGGAAGAAATTAAGGCTATACATGGTTATATTTTATTAAACTATCAACAGGTTCTTCTTTTCATGCAGCAAGTTGAACATGATTATTTCTTCGTTTAAAATTATGTGTTGTTCATTATTGAAAATTGTCATTATGTTTTTAGATTATACGAGGCATTGTTACGCGAGATAATGCCAGGTATCACACATGATCATATAAATAAAGAAGTTGGAAAACACTTTCCTCGACAGTTTGAGAGATATGTAAGTTTTCACTTACAAATATTCTTATAGTTCAAAGTGTTCTCATGACACTATACTCTCTGCTATGATAATTTATTTTATGTAGGCCTTAGAAAGTCCAATAAAGAACAAGTTCATTTGTGATCTTGCAAAGGGACCTCTGCGAACTGTTAAATCATATCTTGTGTATTTCGTGAATGGATACAAATACCATAAAGAATATCATGGACAAAGCATGTAAACAATAAACATTGGAGTTTCGGTACAGGGAGAATTGATGGATTACTATAGTAAAATTATTGAAATACTTGAAGTTGAGTACCCTGCTTTACCAATTAAGCGATGAGTGATATTTAAATGTGACTGGTATGACTCAACACCAAATGTTGGAAAAAAAAAGTGCATAGTCAATACAATCTAGTTGAAATCAACTACTAAAGAAGATTGAGACAATTTGGACCTTTCGTCTTGGTTATGCAAGCGAAACAGGAGTGTTATATCCCTTTTCCCAGCTTACGATAAGATAAGACATATCAGTTGGCAGTTTGCAAAATTAAACCTAGAGGTTTTTTTCAATCACATGGAAAAGGAGAATAGAGAATTGAAAGTGAAGCATTTTAGGAAGATGTTACTTTTATAAATGCATCTTTCACATATGACGATAATGAATGTTGGACCCTCGCTTCCGGAGCCCAACATTCGGAGTCATAAGACGTGTGCTTGTGCTTGATACCATGTATGTTTATTCCAATTAACCTTATTAGTCATCCTCGATTCATTTCCCCACTGGAACTCCACAGATCCAGATATATTCAAAATGTCGAAACATGTTCAATAAAATAACCCCAGTTCATACTATTCCAACAAATTCCCTCACTTTCCTTCAATCAAACCTTTTTCCAATCAATCTAGATTATTGCCATTTTTTATGGAGAGATAGCACAATGTGTTAGGAATCTATTTTCTCAAGGATCACTTCGTTTAGAGGTTCGATAACAAGGATTGGGCCAAAGGAATCAAACAAGGTTTAGCCCTCAATCATATTGAACCTGGTTTCAGAAAATTTGTATAACTTTCTCTCTGAAAATTGGATTAAGGTGTTCTTTAGATGGTTTGAAAGAGAACTTCAAGATCTACAACTTTTATGAAGACCTTAAAGACAAATTTTATCATCTGTGGGGTCAAAAGTGGGACCAGACAATAGGATTAGATGAAACAAGACGAAGGATCAGACGAATTGGAAAAATTGCCATAACTTTCACTAGAGATGTCTGATTAAGGTTTTCTTTGGATGGTTTGAAAGATAACTTCAAGATATACAACTTTTTGGGGACATTAAAGACAAGTTCTATCATTTGAAGGATAAAAAGAGGACCAGACGATAGGGTTAGATGAAACCAGATGAAGGGTCAAATGAATTGGAACAATTGTCATAACTTTCTCTACCAATATCATATTAAGGTTTTGCTTATATGGTTCAAAATATAACTTCAAGATATACAACTTTTAGGAAGACACTAAAGACAAATTCTATCATCCAAAGGGTCAAAAGAGGATCAGAAGATAGGGTCAGACGAAACCAGATGAAGGAGACAAAAATTGGAACAATTATCATAACTTTCTCTAAAAATATTGGATTAAGGTTTTATTTATATGTTTTGAAAGAGGATTTCAATATCTATAACTTTAATGGAGACCTTGAGACAAATTCAGTCATCTATAGGGTCAAAAATGGGACCAGACGAAAGGATCAGTTGAACATAGATAAAGGGACAGATGAATTGGAAAAATGGTCATAAATTTTTCCAGAGAACTCAGATTGAGGTGTTCTTTAGATGATTTGAAAGAGGACTTCAAGGAATACAACTTTTATGAATACCTAGAAGACAAATTCGATCATTTATAGGGCCAAAAATAGGATCAAACGAAAGAATCAGATGAACTTAGATGAAGGGACAGACGAATTGGAAAAATGATCATAACTTTCTCTAGAGAAATCAGATTGAGATGTTCTTTAGATGATTTGAAAGAGCAATTCAAGATCTAAAACTTTTATGAAGACCTTGATAACAGATTTTGTCATCTAAAGGGCTAATTTTGGACTAGAAGATGTTTTGGTCAACATAAGATGAAGTAAAAAGTCAACCTAAGAAGAAGCAGACGGTCAATCTAAGACGAAGCAGAGTCAACTGAAGACGAAACAAAAGGCCAACCTAAGACGAAATAGAGTCAACTTAAGATGAAGAAGAAGGTCAACCTAAGATGAAGCAGAGTCAACTTAAGATGAAGCAGAAGGTCAACCTAAGACGAAGCAGAAGGTCAACCTAAGACGAAGGAAAGTCAACTTAAGACGAAGTAGAATACACTCCTGAGTATCTCCACTCATAAAGATCATAAATTTTGACTCCAATGTCCAAAAGATTCATACTATATACATCATTCATATTTCATTAACATGAAAAGAATAAAGTTTTGCAAATCCTTAATGACATTCCAAGCCACATTAAATCATCATCTCAAAATCTCAAATTACAAAAGGTTCTTGAATAAACAAACTTATTACTTTCCCAAAACCAACTCAAAATATAAAATAAGTAAATTTCAAAAAATCCCCTTAGGCTCTTGATCACTTGATCTCTTAGCTACGACCTGAAGATGGGATGAAAACAAGTGAGCTTGAAAGCTTGTGGGTAACAGTTTATAACAGAAAAATAAGCAAAACCTTTGAAAACATTTTACTTGTCACAAAAAATTTTCATTGAGTTCACAAAACGCATGTTTCTCAATATCTCATCGAGTAGTCAAATTCACAAACCATAAATCATGAATGCCTCAAACTTGTTCATAGACTATAGGCACATAAGCACATCAGAATGATTTAGGAGGCCCATAAATAGAACGTACTACACATTTCTCATAAGGATCCTATGTAGCCATAAACAGAACATACTAACACAATCGCATAAGGTTCGAAGTGCACTTAACAATAGAATGGACTAAACCAAACCCACATAACATGTATTTCATATCTTGTAAGCATATTGCCCAAATTCGCACTTTTTCGAAACTTGATTTTTCATAAACATGAGATATTTCGAAAACATGATTTCATAAACATGTTATCTTTTCAAAAATCACATTCAAAGTCTTTTCATAAATCATCACATAATTTATATAACAACATATTACAATTTCTCAGATCATTCAAAAGCAATAAGTGCAACATTTATGATGTAATTTAGTATCATTAAAACTTCTTTGATTCAAAGAAAACATTTAGTAGCTTATTTACTCTATTATAAACATATACCCACCTTCATTTTCTTGCTTAAAGACTTGATCAAAATGTCTCTACTCTTGCTTCTCTTACCTTTCTTGATTTCCTTTTACAATAACAAAAATCCCACTCAATACACAAAGCACAATCACTAAAATTGGTGCTAGAATACTTAAACCTATGGATTTTCTAAACTCCATAAACTAAAATCCTTCCAAAAGTCCAAAAGATTCAAAATGATCTTACCTTGATTCTTCACCAAATGAAGAGATCTTTGGCTTAAATGGAAGTTCTTCTCTTCCTCTTCCTTTTTCCTCTTCTTGAACCACTTCAAAATCTCTCTTAAAAGCTAATAAATGAAGAAACCATAGCTCATCTCTCTTCTTTTCTCTCAGCCACCGAAATCTCTCTTCTTTCTCTCTTTGATTTGTTATTTCTCTTCTTTCTCTCCTATTTTCCTTTTTCCTTTTTTTAAAAATAGCAAGCCAACATTTCTTCTTCCATTCCTACCCTTAATTAGTCCAAAACATCCATTTTACCCTTCCTTATAAGCTTAGGTTCCTTTAACCTTAAGTGTCTTACCAAAAGCACCTTTGAACATTCTTATAACCTTAACACTTTAATTCAATCAATCCTATGTCATATAATCTTTCTAACATCAACATAATAATTAACTCCACAAACTTTGATAAAGACCTCATAATTAATGTAAATCACATTTATTCATTAAGAGAAAAAAATTGGGGGCCATCATATAGTGTGTGCCTAAGAAGGGAGGCATGATAGTGATGGAAAATGAAAAAGGTGAAAAGATTTCTACTAGGACCATCACAGGTTGAAGAGTATGTATTGATTACCAAAAGCTCAATTTGTCTACCAAGAAGGATCACTTCCTTTTACCTTTTGTGCACCAAGTGATTGAGAGGGTGGTTGGCTATATATTTTACTATCTTCTTGATGGATACTTTGGGTACAATCAGGTGGTTGTATACCCATAGGATTAGGAGAAGACCACTTTCACTTGTCTAGGAGGAAATTGTATTGGGTCAAAAGATGCATAATGGCCTGATATGTGTTTAATTGTTGATATATTTAAACATTTACACTTAGCGATTAATGATACGAAAATGCTTAAGATACTTTAATTCATATATGATTTTAGGTACAATTTCGAAGAAAAGAAATTAAAGTGAGTCGGAAGCACTACATTTAGGTTATTGTCTGAGGATCAATTTTTTCTTGTTTTCATGGAACACAAAGAAGAAGAAAAATTTAAATGCAAGCAGTTGGAAAAAAAGAGATAAAAACGACAGTGGAAGATTAAGAAAATACAGTGTAGGAGGACCACGTGAAACACAGGTGGTGTCTGCATTTCTACGTGAAATGCAAATAGCAGCTGCATTTAACACAGATAACTACATTAAATGCAGTGTGGAATAGAACAAAAGGGAGGCCTGCAAAGAAGTGTGTGAATAAGAAAACCCCCAACATTAAGGGGATGCTTGTTTCGTAGGTATGAGAAATAAGGAATGGGAATGGAATGAAAGGTAGAGTTCGGTAAGGAAGTATGATTGGAGGGTTATTAATTTGATTACCCATTTTTGGGTATTACTCCATTCCCCTTGTAATGTAGAGGGATGGGAGTCATTACTTTGTGTTGCGCGCGTTGTTTGGGCGCGAGTTCTTTACAGTAGCAGCAACAGCAGTGCAGTACCCATCTTCTCTTTTCTTCTTACAAGCCATGTTTTTTCAATCTTGCTCCCATCTCTCCACAAACCAAACTCCAGCCGACCATGGAAATAGCCGAAAGCATATGAAACAACCTGGCACGATAATTTTCTTCCTTCCTTTCATCTTCTTCTTTTTTTTGTTTCATATAATGGAAACAACCTACAAGAATATTTATCTTTCACACAAAGGAAGCAGTCTTGATGGCTGAACAAGCTTGTAGAAATGTCTGAAATTCCTAGGTCCTATTTCGAAAGTAGAGAAAACCCATAAGAAAGAAAAGGGAAAAGAGAAAGAAAGGAAAGACAAAAGTATATTATACCTAGAAACTTTGTTTGTTAAGGAGAAGACGTCGTTTACGAGATTCTCTTGATGGTTGAACAAGCTTGTAGAAATGTCTGAAAATCCATAAGAAAGAAAAGGGAAATTTGAGTAAGAAAGGAAAGACAAAAGTATATTATACATGGAAACTTTGTTTGTTAAGGAGAAGACGTTTACAAGACTCCTCTTAAGAGTTTGCTGATGAATTGTATAACTTTTTCGTTTATGAAACTATATTTTGAAATTGTTATGTAACTAAGGATATGTTGATGCTAGAAAATACTGGAGTATTTTTTCTTCAACAACTATTGGAAATGAAATATCGCAATATGCTTGATTTTAAATATTCTGTCATTATAAATAGGGTGCATAAAATATAATTAATTAAAATATATTTATAATTTGATATAAAATAAAAATTTAATAAATTTTTATTTTTCAAGATTTTTAACAAACCAACCACCATCAAAGATAATGGTAATCATTCCTCTATCTTAACCAACCATCACAATTATAATGATTATATCCATTTCCATTCCTTACTATATTCATTCCTATTCCCATTCCTTTTACCCTCTATCAACGAAGTGCCCCCTAAATTGTCTAATCAATAAAATAGTGGGTAGTAGAGAGACTTGGGCTTAGGAGCTTTAAGAGAGGGTTGTTGCAGCGATTGCAGCTTAAAGAAGTTGGAGAATAGGGAGCTATTCATAATGTTACTGCCCTGATTAATCGGTTTTTTTAATTCATAATGCTACTGCCTAATTAAATCTAGAGATCGTATCCTAGGTTGTTCGATGGTTAGGTTTAGTTAACGATTGTATCTTGATTAAACAAATCCTAAGGGAAAAGTCGAGTTAATTATTAACTCACAATGAATAGTTACTAGCAGAGGTTTGAGAACAAAAAAATAATGAAATATGCTTAATTAGGATGTAGGCCGAGATTGAACCAAAGAACTGGATCCCTATCGAATTCCCCACTTTTATCATTTTTTTGTATGTTTTCTTTAATTTGTTTTTATTAGTTAGTTTAATTTTATTTTCTTCTTCCAAAAACCCAAAACCCCCTATTAAGTATAAACACCGATTAATTTCATTTCATAAACTTTACACATATTCTCTGTTGGATAGACCTAGACTCACCACTGCTATAGTAGTATGTCTAGTTATTTTATTTTGCCGTCATTGCCGGAGAGTGCAGTGTTTTAGTTTTTATTTTTTATGTAATTAATGTTTTGTATATATTTGTTCATAATTGATTTGTTTTTTATTATTTTGTGAAGTGTTCATTTTTTGTTTAGTGTTTAAATTTTTTTTATATGGACAGAAATAATTTCTTTTATAACTCATATTCTAAATCTTGTAATAGCTTTTGGACTGAACAACCTAACTTTTGTTGTGGATGGGATAATCATCAAAATTACTTCCATGATAGTTTGCAAGATGCACAACAATTCTCATACATACCAGAAGCTTCCTATGACGACTCCAGTCCATTTTTGGAAGAGTTGATTACTATTATGAAAGATAATACTTTGCAATTGTAGTAGAATACTCTAGAATTCCAGAAGGATGGAGGCTAGCGTCCAAGATTCAGATAGTTAACATGATTTAGGTGCATCTTTTGAAGAACTTCTTAGGAATCTTACTACTAATAATTTGCAATTGCAACATGATATGCAGCAATTACAAAAAAATATGCATCAGCAGTTGTAAGAATTCTAATAAGAGACAAAAGCAAGTCAACAGAACATGGAACACCTAATGGGTTAGATGGCAATAAGGCTTAATCGCCTAGAATCGCAAAATGAAGAGGAGTAGCGGTATCAACTCGACGTGTACCTAATGGACATTTGTTCGGAAACTTTACAAAGTGATGAGGAGCTTAAGAATTTTAAGGTCAAATGAATTATTTGTGTCGAAGAAGTGGAGACGAAGCTTGAAGTCGAAAAGGACACATCTTTTAGCTCAGAGGTAAGTACCGCATCCATGATTATTTTTAAAACTAACTCTTTACCTTTGCATAACAAAGTGGAGGAATTAAATGGTGAAAAAAAGGTGAAGAGACATTCAAAATATTTTCAGAGTATATGGAATCAGTTGAGATTAAGAATCTGAGGATAGGAAAGATTCTAAATGAGGATCATGATCAATAAGGCCCTACCAAAACCACCTCATGTGGAACTGGTGCTAATTGTAATACTTGAAGATCACAATTTTGTCACAATCTTGGGAGGCAGCTCAAGGAAAGTAAATTTTTTTTCCTTTACATTTCCACATTACTTTTTATATAAATGTGTGTTTTTAAATTTGTTTGTTTTACTTGTTTTTAAATTTTTGATCAAAATGCGAGAAAGAATAAAATAAATGAAACAAACATTTTCTCGTTTTCTATTGCTTGTAGGATTATATAATCATGACTAGAGTGTGGATTGACTAGAGAATTTCATAGTAACTTTAGCATCTACTTTTGCTCTTGTGATTGGTCGATATTCTTTTGAAGAGTAGTGACTAATGGTAGACAAAGCGGCTGAGATTTTGAGCCTTATTTGACTGACACATCCATATCAGTCTCATTGCCTTTTGATAATGTGTGACCTTTATGACATGTACATCCCGATTTTACGTTAAATTTCTATTCGAGACCACATTTTTATCACATGCATTAACATGGATATGATTAGGCATTCTTTGTTTTTTTTGAACTACATTAGCCAAATAGCCTACCTATTATATGATTTTTCCTTTTTGATAAGTCCTTTTGAGCTTTATGCCTTTATTTTTGTATAAACCACATTTTATGCTTTTTTACTTGACCAAATGTCCTACCCAAGCCATAAAGATAGTGGAACATTTGTGATTGTTGATTTTGTCCACAAAATTCTAAGTGTGGGGTGTACATATATGAGGGTTGGTTATAATGTTGGGATGTTATTTTATGTCTTATCATTGAAATTCCCATGTTGATGTAGTTTATTTTAATTTTTTATAAGGAAAATAAAGAAAAAGGGAAAAGGGATAATAAAAGAAAATGAAAGAAAGAAAGAAAAAAGAATTTTTTTAAAAAATAAATGTATCAAGGAGGAATTGCATATGTGTTGAAAATTTGTCTGTGGTTTATGCATCTTCCTAGAGTTGTAATGAATGTGTTATTTGAGTATATTGAATACAAGGTAAATGTTGGCCTAGAAGGTTCACTCTTGTGATTTCAATGTATTGTTGGCATAAATTGTACAAGTGATTCCTTTGGATTGGTATATGCTTCATGTGGTTTGTGTGTGACAGTTAAATGGGGTTGTGAAATATAAATGTTGCATTCATCATAGCTGACGGTACCCATTTTTTGAAGAGTGTTGCTTTGTTTCACTAGCTTTGATGATTTTCATGCTACTTCACCTAAATACATCTCACCTTGCCTTCGCCCGCATTACAACCCTAAAAAGTCTTTTGATCGTGATTTTGCATGTGAACTTTAGTGGTGGAGAAATGAAAGGATATGCAAAGTTATGGATTGTTTTGATCATAAATGGTGTTGACTGTACCCATGGATATATTTTAGTTAAACACATTTTTCGAGTCTACCATTACATTGCTTAGTTTTTAAAGATATTGAATGTTGATTGATCATGAGTAAAAGCTTGGAATGTTGACATCTTTCTATGATTTTTGAAAGTCACTCATCTTTGCTTGTGATTATATATTCTTAGAAAATATGAGGATTGAGTAAATGTTTGAAGAATTTGAGCTTAATTAGGATGTTTTGCCCGAGGATGGACAAAAACTAAGTGTGAGGGAAATTGATACGTTTTTAAGTGTTGATATATTTAATTATTTACACTTAGCAATTAATGATATGAAAATGCTTAAGACACTCACTTTAATTCATGTATGATTTTAGGTACAAGTTGGAAGCAAAGAAATTAAATTGAGTCGGAAGCACTGCATTTAGGTTATTTTCTGAGATCAATTTGTACTTGTCTTCATGGAAAACAAAGAAGAAGAAAAATTAAAATGCAAGCAGGTGGAAAAAAAGAGATAAAAATGAAAATGGAAGATGATGAAAACCTAGTTTAGGAGGACTAAGTGAAGCTGCCTGCGTGAAACACAGAAGTTGGCATCTACGTTTCTGCGTGAAATGCAGATAGCAGTTGCGTTAAATGCAGCATGGAATAGAATAGAAGGGAGGCCTGTGGAGAAGTGCTTGAACATTGCGTGAATAAGAAAACCCCCAACATTAAATTGTCTAATCAATAAAAATAGTGGGCAGCAAAGAGGCTTGGGCTTAGGGACGTTAAGAGAGGGCTATGGCTGCGGCTGCGGTTTAAAGAAGTTAGAGAATATGGAGCTGCGACATTAGAGGTGTAATATCCCGTTACCGGAGTGACGGGTATATTGGCAATTTGAATCGGGTTTAGGATTTGGTACAGGCAGGTGTTGCATCGTACATGCATTATCGTTTCTATTGTATAGATACATATATATATGTATATACATGTATGACAATTCCCGACTTGATTGTGGAATCGGAAATTTGGTTATATTGGTCAGACGAGAATTGGCTTAATTGTGCAATTAGAAATTGATCAAAACCGTATAGATGAGAATTGGTTGTGAAAATTGGAAATTTGGTAATAAGTGCATAATTAGGTTTTGAATATGGAATTGGAGTAAAATGGAATTTAGAGAAATGGAAATCGGAAATTTGAGCATAGGAATTGGCATTTCTCAATTTTTGTGAATTTATGGAAATTTTTCCGAGATTTTTAGAGTATTAGATCCGGACCGGAAAATTGGCGTAGTGACTGATTTATTTGATTCCGGGTCCGAGATTGATTGGCAATTAGTATGAAACAATTTGAATAATGATTTTGGGAATTATTATTATGATTAATGTGAAATTGGGAGAAAAATGGAATAGAAATTGGATTTGTTAGACCCTAAGAATTGGACTTGAGTCAGATGATTATATATATATATATATGAGCTTAAGAGAGAAGGATAAGCTTAAAATGTCCATTAAGCTCTTCGACGGTCGTGGGTATGCTTGAGCATGGATTTGGAATTCTTGAAGGATTTTCAACGGATTGAAGCTTGAATCAAGTAAGTTTTATGTGTTTATGCCTTAAATCGTTTGATTTGATCATTGATTGGGTAGGAAATTGGTTAGAAAATTGGAAAGTTACGGTGATAGGTTTTTCAAGGGTTTTGATTTGGGTTTTGGATGGAAATTAGTTTGAATGATGATCTGAGGTTTGAAATGAGTGGTGTTAAGTATAGAAAGTTGTTTTGAAGAGTTTGAAATGGAAAAGAATGGATTTGAGCTGAAAAATCTAGGAATTTTCTGGGTTTTCCTGACGAATCTGCGATCGCACGCCGCGGCGCGCGAAGAACACGCCGCGGCGAGCGAGCAGACAAGGCACGCCGCGGGAGAGGGTCACGCCCACGCCGCGACAAAGAAAAAATGGGTTCGCAGCAGCGAGGCGTGCGGACGCCGCGGCGAAGGCGAGGAGAAAGGGAGCTCGCCGCGGCAAAGGAGATTGGCGCCGCAGCGAGGGATGTGGTTTTTCCGAAAAATGATTTTTGGATATTTTTGAAATTGAGGATTTAGGAATTTGATGAATTAATTGGTTATGGATTAATTGAATTTTTGAGACTAGGAAATTGCAATTTAGAAGAAATGAAATTAAGTGATTATGAGGTGATTGTTACAAGTAATGAGTTTAAGGCTGATTTCAAATGATGTAGTTTCTTAGTGATTAATTGGAATTTGGAGACTACGAATATTGAATTGATAAGAATGGGATTCGGAATTTGAATCAGATGATTATCAGAATCGAGTGGTAATCGAATAGAGATTGTGATTTCAATTAGAATGTGACTATAGAGTATGGAAATTGGTAAATTGGTTAATAACAATTGAAATTGTTATGGATTAGAGTGAGAGTAATTAAATTGAGAAATTCGGGAATTGGATCGGGAATGTCATAACATGTATAGTATTTATCGCATTTGTTAAATATATATTATTGATTGACATTGGCATAATTGGTAATGTGATTTATTTGATTTAATATAGAGGTTCCGATGGATCAACAGTCCACGGACAGTATTGGGACTTCCAGGCTGGTCGCTCGGAAGTGCAGGTGAGTAACCTAGTTGGTTTCTCAACCTTATGTGTTTATTA
>JANITW010000235.1:53384768-53395377 GCA_027564335.1 Erythroxylum williamsii
TAAAATATCTAATTCCTACTCTTCCAATCGATACCCTTACTTGATTTAATACATATTTTTCACATCAATACCAAAATCTATAACCTTTCATGGAGATGTAAAAATAAAAATTTTAGAAATCTAAGGGTTCAAGAATCAATTCATTTGGAGGTCGGATAGCAAAATTATGGCTGAAATAATCAAATAAGATTTGGTCCTCAATCATATCAAACTTGTCTCGGGACAAATGACATAAATTTCACTAAAGATGTTGGATTAAGATCATCTTAGGATGATTTCAAAGATAAATTTGATATATACAAATTTGAAGAAGACCTTGAGGTCTGATTTTATCATTTGAATGGTCAAAATGGACCAGACAATAGGATTAGCCGAAGCCAAAGAAAAAAGCAGAAGAATGGAAAAGACAAAAGAAGTGGAAAAATTGCTATAACCTTTCCTATAGATATCGGATTAAGATATTCTTCATATGGTTTTAAAAAAGACTTCAAGATATACAACTTTGATGAAGACCTTGAAGACAAATTCTATCTTCTGAAGTGTCAAAAATGGAATAAAAGATAGGTACAGATGAAGTCAAATGAAAAAGTAGAAGAATGGAAAAGGACAGAAGAAATGGAAAAATTGCTATAACTTTCCCTACAGATATTGGATTAAGATGTTTTTTGTATGGTTCAAAATAAGATTTCAAGATCTAAAACTTTCATAAGACCTTGAAGATAGATTCTATCGTCTGGGGGTTCAAAAATAAACTAACAAAAAGGTAGAAGAAGTAAAAAGACAGAAGATAGCAAAACACAGAAGAAGATAACGTAATCACAGAAGAAACAAAACATAGAAGAAGCAAAAGATAGAAAAAGTGTGAAAATTGTTATAACTTTTCCTAAAGATATCGAATCAAGGTGTTCTTTATATGGTTAGAAAGAGGACTTCAAGAGCTACAGCTTCAATGAAGATCTCAAAGACAGATTCTATCTTCTAGACGAAAAGTAGACCAATGGAAAAAGACAGAAGAAGTGAAAAAATTGCTATAACTTTCCCTAAAGATATCAGATTAAGGTGTTCTTTATATGGTTCAAAAGAGAATTGCAAGATATACAACTTTCATGAAGACCTTGAAGAGAGATTCTATCATTAGAAGGATCAAAAATGAAATAGAAAATAGGCTAGGCGAACAAATAGAAGAAACACAACATAGAAGAAGATGACGTCATCACAGAAGAAGCAAAACATAGAAGAAGCAAAACACAGAAGAAGATGATGTCATCATAGAAGAAACACAAAAGAAGATGACGTCATCATAGAAGAAACAAAACACAAAAGAGGGAAAACACAAAAGAAGCAAAATATAGAAGAAGATGATATCATCACATAAGAAACACAAAAGAAAATGACATCATCACAGAAGAAGCGAAAAGGAAAAAAAATAAATTACAAAAGAAACAAAAGGTAGAAGAAGCAAAACATAGAAGATACAAAACATAGAAGAAGCAAAAAAACAGAAGATACATCTTCCTTTATAGGGCCATAACTTTCAGCATAGAAGTACAAAAATTTCATACTATATATCATTGGAAAGATAAAAAAAAACGTACAACTTTCTAGAGACTGCCCAAATTATCCTAAATTAATCCATCTTTTTTCTCGAATATAGAACATGAATTTTTACATTCATCCAATGTACTGCACCCAGTTCTCTATTTCATGATAAATTTTGAGATTCTTAAAGATAGAATTTAAATTCAATGTCTTCATAAGAAATGTAACCATATGTTTCTAGTTTAATCCAAATTAAGAATCATCTGGTTTGAATAACTAGAGAAAAAGTTATGGCTAAAAAACTAAAGCATATTCCATAAACATTTTCCAAATCAACCATCCATTTTGTTTCACAATATTTCCTTAACACAAATCATACTAAGATCACCTTTTCTATTTCACTTACTCCTCATTCTCAATTTTATTTCAAATCAATATCATCTATAAAGAAATTTATAATCCATGATTATTCATGAATACCAATAACAGAATATACACCTATGTACCTATTCCTCATCAACTTACTACACAAATGTAACTTCATTTTTGGCTTTCATTCTACTTTTAACTTTCACCTTAATTCTTCTCACTTCAAAATCTTTTATCCACCAGAAACACCAAAGCAAAACGTGGACATATCCACATTTCTCATTCACTACTTTACCCTTGCCTATCATTTCTTGGTTCAAAAATTTTCATTCATTTGTTCTTAACTTATGACTAATATCCAAAATTTCTCATTCAAATAGTTCTAACTTCTACGAAACATTCGGGGTCCAACAACAGGGACGCAGTAGGTGCAAGGATCTCCTTTTTTCATTTTTGAAGGGTTATTTTGGACATTTTGGTTTGGGTAAAACCTAGTTTTTAACCTAAATGGTGCTTGGACTATATAAGATCATTAAATGACCCTAATAAGAGGGGCCTTCATTTTCCATTTTGAGAAAGAACATAAGGAAGAGAGAAGAAGGAGATAAGAGAAGAGGAGCTTTAGCCAACTGCTATCCAGCCACTCCAACCCATCCATCTCAAGTTATTTTATACTTCCTCTTGTTTATTCACTTTATTTTGATGTATGTTTTGGGTTTAAGGATGTTGAATATGTTGTTAATGATGTTCTAACTTCATTTTCGGATTGATTCCTGAATCATTTTATGACTTAATTGATTTTGGTGACAATGAAATGTTTGGGTATTATGATATTTGTTAACGTGCATACTTCAATAATAAATTAAGAAATTGAATCGATAGTAATACGATTAGGATGGGTAATGAGATTTAACAACCTAATAGGTCACATAAATATCAAATCAATAATCATACAAAGAGAGATCTTATGTGAGTACCCGATTATTTGGTAGATCATTTAAGAACTAATTGAAGACGTAGACTGCTTTTGTTAATCAAAAGATTGCAAGATTGAAATTTTGAAATCAATTAGGACTTATGAATTAGGGTTAAATGATTAGATCTTGAGAGAGAGTAATAAACCCTATAAAAGTTTAGGATCGATATCGATTCAATCAAAAGTGATTAGGGTAGCAAAATGATGATAAAATGGATCCCTTCTTCTTATAATTGTTTGATCTTGTCTCATGTAATATCCCAATTGTTAAGTGGTTTTGTTCCATTTTGATTTACTTATGTTATTTTCATAATTTCTTTTTTTATCAAATCACACTCAATTGCTTACTTTTCTATTTAGTTTTATTTTTGTTTCATTTCACGTTTTTTTAACCTTAGACAAAGTTAAGATTGAATTAGTTTTAGCTAATTCCTCATAGAATTGACACCTTAATTACTACGCTTTATGATTTGTGCACTTGCTAAATATTGAGGGTTTTATATAAGTAAAACTTGCTCAACAAGTTTTTAGTGTCGTTGGGGAATTAGTTTAGGAATTTTTGGATTATTTTGTTTAACGAATTATTTCCCTTTCATATGATTGTGGTACCCAATCATAAGAAATTATATAAAAGAGAGAGAGAGAAGGAAGTTAGGCGCAAATTAGAAGACAAATCAATTTGGACATCATAAAGCAACTATGAGGAATCCAAAAAGTTAAATGCCAAGAAGAGATAGAAATAACGATGATGAAGGAAATATATCATAGGGAGCAAAGGACCCTTGCAAACTTCAATAAAGCACAATTTGGTTAGGAAGTAATCATCCTTATTTGAATATTTAGAATCCAGGATGGCAAAAGCATTTAGATTTTTTTGACATAACAATGCAATAACTTAAATTTGAATTCAAGGCTTCTTAAGAATTTAACAAGATGTGTCTAGTTCATGGGATTCAAAATTGAACAAGATCATAAGTATGGATGAGGTCTAAAAGAGGCTAGAACGGAAGTTCGAAGAAGTTTGGAAAGCTCCACACACCTTGCCTTTCTTAATTTTGTCCTATGCAGTTAGATGAAGCTAAGGTCCTTACTTAAACTTCCAACTCTCATATGCCAAATCTATGAATCTTCAATAGTATACATTAAGCAATTTTTATTTTGGTTAGATCATCAAGATTAATTGTAATATATATCTTTCTCTCGTACTTAAAAATGTTATCTTCAACTACCCCAAATACAATGCATAATGCTCTATCAAAACATATTTTGTATTCTTTTTAATTG
The DNA here is from genome assembly GCA_027564335.1 of Erythroxylum williamsii. Lineage (NCBI taxonomy): Eukaryota > Viridiplantae > Streptophyta > Magnoliopsida > Malpighiales > Erythroxylaceae > Erythroxylum > Erythroxylum williamsii. The sequence goes on from JANITW010000235.1 coordinate 53,388,937, forward strand.
GTAAATATTAAATATATTAATTTCTTATTATTATTTTAAGAGTATTTTGCCTTTTTAAATTATTTCTATAGGAATTGATATTCAATTTGGTAGTTTTGTTTTTAGGACTTATTACAACTCCATAATGAAGAGGGAACAAATTTGGGTAAATTTGAATCAAAGTGGAGCTATTTAGTGCCAACTCAGGGCAACAAGGATTTGTGCAAGATGAACATAGATTCATGTTGTATAACACTGACATATATGTATTATGATGGTGAAAAAGTGGTTAAATTATAGGTACAACACGGATTTTTGTTGGCTTTAATTTTGCAATGTATGATAAATATGGTTATGTGTTAGACCTATACTAGTTGAAACATTCAAATTTTTTGGGTTTCATGAGATTAAAAGACAACTTTTTTATTAGATGATTTGACATTATTAGAGAAAAAAATTAGAGCATTTTGAAACAAAAAGGAAGCAATTTTGGAGAGAAAACAAAGGATTTCCTTCCAGCTTCAAGTAAAGACCAAGATCAATATGAATTATTTTTTTTCATATTTGACTTTATTGCATTGGTTTTCTTTATCTTAGTATGAACTAAATTAGGATAACATAGATAAGATGAACGTTAGAAATATGTGTTTAGATTGATTCTTTAATTTAATAAATGATCCAAGTTATTTTGTAAATTATCCATAATTACTTATTGTGTTTGAATAGAGATATATGCTAGTGTTTTCATTCAATTTCATATTTCATGCATATAGATTAAGAAATCATATATATAAATAGATCATGGCATGAATAATAAGAATTTTTATGAAACCCTATATATATGACCAGATAAATTTCCTACGTTAGAGTCAAATATCTCAAGGAAATTCATAGAATGAGTTAATGTATTCATGGAGAGTTTGATTAGAAAGAGATTTCATTCTTCACACTATTCATCAATCTATCAAACTAAGGGTTAGATCAATTTCCTTTGAAGCAAGAGGTGATTTCAGGTCAATAAGTTTGTTTCTTATTTTACTATGTAGGTCGATTAAAATTTTAACATGGACTACTAACATAAAACTAGTCATTATAATGACTAATTTTTACTCTAACTAACTACAAACAAAGGTTTTAGGTATAAATATAAATAAGTTACGGGAAGAACTCCTTTCACTTGAGTAAGCCTAGATGGGTTACAAAATGAAGTTTGAGTGCATTCATATGTTTGAGAACTTGAAATGAACACTTGGTGCATTGGTTGAGTCGGTAGGGAATTGTTATATTATAAGATCAATTGAATGAGTAATTAAGTTGCATAGAGTTATCTTTTACAGTAGATAAAGTAAGATGTGGGCTTGCTCTATGTCCAGACTTGATGTGGGCTGCTCTTAAATTTTTTTTAAAAAAAAAAAGACAAAGGTTTCTCTTCATTTATAATAAATCAAGTCGATTTTAAAAACGATTCTTTTTTGCCTATTGAAGAAAAGAGTTAGCGAATTTTCGAGTACAAAGAGTTGGTGAATCTAACATTGCATTCATATCGACATACAAAGGGTTTGTGCCATCTGGAGTCTAACACTCGTTAAAACCTTTTTTTTTTGTTCGCGTTGATTTTTTCCTTGTATTCAAAAGGTGGAACGCTCACCTTAAACGCCTCTACACTTCGACCTGATATTATATAAGGGAGGTAAATCATGATTTGATCTCAGTCAACTTTTCGAAAAGGCGGCCCAATACTTAGTACGCACAAAGAGTCACCACATTGAATGAGCTCCCACTCTGTCGCTGTCGAAATTTGAACCCGAAATCTTAGACTCACTTTTCTTCTCAATGACTAACTGAGCTACCCACACGGGTGATTTTTCCCGTTTATTATTGGACAGAATCTTGAGCAAAAAGCACTACACTTACTGTAAGCGTTTTAGTTACTAAAACGTTATAATATCGGCAGATTCTAGGACTTTTCTCGTACAATGTATTAAAAATGAGTAATAGGTTCGTTATCTAACTATTTTAGACTACAATTTTGCCGTTTGTAATTGGGGAAGCAATTTAATTGTAGAAAGGCCTTGAATTTACTTTTTGGTACTTTACATAACATGTTAATATTGCCAGGGCTAAGAGGTAGGCTATCTACCGGAAGAGTGACCTGAGCTTGAAAACTTACGATCATAAAGGAAATATGAATTTTAATGGGCCGGTTTGGACCTACATCTCTCCTTACTCGGCCCAACCGATCATGGGCTAGGATGTCTTGTGATTGATAAGTTAGGATAGGTCAACCCGTGCCCTAGTCTGACAATGGACTAATATGCTCGTGATAAACCTTACCCATCTTATAAGTTTTAAAAGAAATATTAAAAATAACATTATTTTTGAAATAATAGTTAGGTTACAGCCCAAGTCGAACCAACTACTTTTAGCCCATAACTTACCTGCGATTCGATCAACTGGGTCGAAATCGAATGGGTTGAAAAAGAAACGGTGGCGGTGGGCGGATGTTTGTCATTTTAAAGACCATAGAAGGGCTTTAAATGCGTCAGTTATTTGTATGCCCTTTTATATTCCTTTATGTCCTTGACTCGGAAATGGGCTTAAGATTTGTGTCATACGACAAGTAAGGTGTAATTGCAGCTCAAATCTGCGGTTGATAGCCCAAACAAATTGGACACCGCAATCCGACGTGTAGCTTTCGTCCAACTCTCACATTCACAATCAATGCCATGTTTGAAAGAGAGATCGCGATTAACTGTTTGGGAAATCCTGCGGCGGGTTCCTCCATCAGGACCTACTTGCAACAGGGGTTCTGTATGGATTAGCTAATGTTCTTTTCCAATCACTTTCTGTAAAGCATCAAAATTACTAACATAACATACATGACTCCTTAGCTACTTCGAGTTCGCGTCGGCAGCTATACAGAACACTATCTTGATGGTACATCCAATCATTTGTTGTGTTAACCCCGAGCCTTGGTTAATGTTCTGCTAGATTTTCTCTTAAAGATAAACTCACTTTGCTTGCCTATATATGTTTACATCTAGCTTTCTTGTGCCTATCTTAATTTGGTCATTCATGATTCTTTTGCTTCTTTTTTTTTGCATTTAATGTGAGAAAATAAATGGAAAATCATCTTTCCTTTTTTAATTAGTTTTTAGACTTGCAAGCAAGATCTAAGATCTAAGATGTGTCGGAGATTAGGAGGGTCACAATATTTAATATAACCATATTTCTAGAGAAGGAAAAGAGACCCCATAATATATATATATATATATGAAAAGAATGAGACTATAAGTAGGAAATGAGGGTCCATATGAAGATCCATGGTGGGGATATGAAAGAAAAAGAAAGGGCTATAAGTGAAATTCCATATTATATTAGGATTAGAAGTAAAGAGCTTAAGGTAGAGACATTCCATCAAAGATTAATAACTTAACCAACCCTTCTTTTAAAGGGAAAGATAGCATCTATTCTCCATACATTCACAACTTAAAATTCCCAATTGGTAGGTCCCCTTGTTCCCAGTGCACCTCTCCATTGCTCCTCCTTAAAGCTAAGTTTAATCATTCCCCCTTTTCCAACATCCTCCAAGAGGTCTTTTTTCAAAATGATTTGTATATTACTTTCAAAGTTTTGGTTTGCGATCCATCCAAGCAAAAGTCACCTTCTCATATATCTTCACATCAGATATGGTGGATGATTTGCATCAATCAACAGAAGCCACTGGCTTTCAATCTCCACAACTCTCTCTGTGCCGCCTGTTGTTCATCTACGTATAGAAGAACATTTAGAATGTGATAACTAACCTCACAAAGAAATACTAGTGCTTCTTATTGTATGTTCTAACTAATCCATGGACATATCACAAGCTAAAGATCTTGTGTCTATCGTACGCTTGCATAGATATTGATTAGTTCTTACATCTATGTATTCATGTATATATTCTACAGTTTGCAGTCACCATAATGTATTTTGATAAAAATCAAACAACAAAAATCGCTTTCACAGATGAAGAAAATGTTGAAACACCATTATATTCATACTTTTTTTTACGTGATGTGCAACACTATTATTGGGTTAGTTTGTGATGGGTTGCCCATGACATTAAGGTTACGAATTATTGAGGTGGTTGAAGATATAATTGTGACTATATCAGACGTCATCAAATCTTAATAATAACACTTTAATTATAATTACGGCAGTGAAATAATTTAAACCCTTCGTTTATACTATTCTACAATAAGATGTGAAGAGTGCAGTATAGAGAAACAAGTTGCTTGAAATTAATTGCCAAAGCTATCCAAAGAAACAAAAATGGAAATCTATTAAAAGATCAAGTCCTTTTTGTGGAAACGTTCCCATTTTGGAGCCGTCTTCTGCTGACACAGAATGAACTGCTTTTATTGTTCATGAGATGCTTTCTTGTCTTTATTTGAAGTTCCATACATATATCGCCTTCAATTATAGGCAGTGATGGGGAGCTTAATCTTTTCTCCTAGAAGCCTGATAAATTTATTTAGTTGAAAGCGTAAATGGGGATGAGAGATGAAGGGACATACACTATACTAATTGATTACCCCACAGGCAATGAAGTTAGGAAAACAACAGGGCCGCTGTAATTTTAGAGTTGAATTTCAATCATCCATGCTGTCTATGTAGAAGGGAAAAAAATATAAAGCCATATAGTATAGCAGTAGATACAGAACCTGTTGAAGATGAGCCCGAGGGTGTAATTCACAGGTTTTCCATTCTGAGTTATCTAAAAAACCCAATTCAGTTCTGAAATCTACCCATGTAGGCTGTGGGAATATTTGGAAGGGTCTCATCAAGGATTTGTTGTTAAGATCAACAACCAATTGCATTTGATGACGTTAAACATGCTACGCATATAGATGTTAGTCTTGCACCATTTCACAGAATTTCTTGTTCAGAAAGCGAGGACAAGATTTTAGTCAAACTGATTAAGTGCTATGGGAGGGATACATTCTCAATCTGCTTCAGTTTTTTAATATTAAATGTCCTTCTCCTTGTCTAAAACATTTTTCCTTTTTCAGTTGTCTATTAATAGTCGTGGTCCTACCTCTGTTACATCTTGAGGAAGCCACGAGAAAATATAGCAGCAGTGAGAATGATCAGAAATGACGTCTAATCTGCAATAGTTGACATGAAAGAATATATTAAAAGTAAGTATTAAGGAAAACCAACATTAAGTGATCTCATTTTCGCGACGTTTCTACTTGTCCCTTTTAACTAATTAAGACACTAGCTAGTGGTTACAATCAATCCTTTTGCTCGAGACACGACAATGAATAATTAGGGATTCTTACGCATAAACAGTTGTCGTTTAAACTTTTCTTTCATTTGTTTATCTTGTGCTAAGTGAAAAAGATACAAATTATCAGGACACGAATATATATATACATATAGAGAGAAAGAGTGTGTAGGCATATACAAAGCCTAGACATAAACGTTACAATCCTCCCGCATAAGTTCAAGCTCTATATATATATTATATACATATAAAGTGGGCATGTACAGAGGCTAAGCATATATATACGTTACAATCCTCGCTCATAAGTTAAGCTCTAGACCTTGCACACGTCCAAAGTTGCAGAGCGAAGAACCAGTAACAAAAGCCGTGTTTGCACTCGATCTAAAGGACGCAGCAAGCTTGTTTCATAATCCATAAATGGTTTATATTTAAGGGTCGAAGATAGTGGCAGCAATAGTTCATTCCATTAAAAATGCCCTTTTGTGACTTTTGTCACCCATTTTAATTAAGATGCTAGTGCTATTGACACAAAATCGTTTAGAATGATCAGCTTAATATAAGAAAATTCAATTTGTAGATTACTCTCTCCCTTATCATTCAAAGTATCTATGCCAGGAAGTAAATTAACGATTACAGCCTCTTAAAAGTTTATTTTATACTTTGTATCAAGGTTTTAATATTACGATTGTTACTGTAATTTGTTGCATTTGTAGCCAATTTTTTTGTAATTACATCTACATCGTTCGTAATTACCACAACATCATCTGCAATTTATAATCTAATAACTTTGTTTTACATGATGAAAATTTTCAAAAAGCAAATCATATTCATTTGCATTTATTAACTTCACACAGTGTGTTCTGTTAAGAACTACAAGGTTGATATCCTTTTTTAAAATAGAAAATTTCGATAAGGTTAGACACAGGGTCATTCCTATAATTTTATAGGCTCTGGGCGAAATTAAAAAAAAGGACCCTAATAATATTATCAAGATCATGATTTATGAAAAACAATTTCTCCGTGCATTTCTAGATACAAAATCATTAATAATATTATCAAAATTAATATTGCTCAACGTATCCTTCTCAATACATAACATAGCTAAACCATTCAACCTTTCTTGTGACATTGATGATCTCAAGTAGGTTTTCAATAATTTTAACTTTGAAAAACTTCTCTCAGCTGATGCT